>SCDY01002211.1:0-16050 GCA_004143825.1 Drosophila micromelanica | reverse complement strand
GGGTCGGAGATGCTTCCTTCTGCCTGTTACATACATTTGCACAAAACCATTATACCCTTTTTTACCCATTTTCAATGGGTTCAGGGTATAAAAAGGAAAAGTTTATTTGGGATTTGATAGGTTGTATCTCGAAAAGCAAAAAGGATAAACTTTTAACTATTGCACATTTCTATTCGTAGTTTCAACTTAATCTATGCTTTTATGTAAATATTTTGTGAAAATGTAAAAACTGTTAATTAATGTTAATCACAACAAATTTCGTTTTCATAAAGACGTTTAGTCTAATATATACACAAACAATATAAAATGTATATATATAATAAAAACTCAAGATATAGCCCAAACCACATCAAAGATAAGAAATGTGTACTAAACACAGAAGCGTTTGCTGTCTAATAATAAACCGTATCTTATGCATTGGCTGCGGTTCGTATCTCATCTCATTAGGCAACCCGTAGAGCAAGCACTGTAAATGCACACAAATGTCAGTGTTCATATTTTTGGCACCGCCCCATCTCTTCTAGCTTCATACGAAGCGGTGCGACTGTTTCTCCCCCCCGTTTTTCTGTCTCATTCAGTTGCTTGTCTTCTTCTTCTTCCGCATTACATCGCCCAGCGATTTGTGCTTTGAAAAATTAGCTTGTTAATTAAATGCAAGCCATATGACATGTCGAGATGCATTCCCGCCGCCTTTTCCTACATTTGCCACATTTGCCCTGGCTATGATCTAATCCACCGTGCAAATTGGCGCACACTTTAGCGCATTTGCCATTTTCTGCGGCAAGATGTATGAAATATTTATGCATTTCTATTCGTATTCATTTTTCTTTATATTTTATTTTTTATTTTTTCTATACGTAGATTCTATGCCAGTGATGTTCGCGACTAAAGGAAAATTGTCATGTTAAGTTTGCATAAAATTCTTTGTGAATTCATTTTGATGTACCGATGGGAAATAAGTTAAAAATCCGACTGTGCAATACCCTGTTGAAACAGCTAACTTGTAATCTTAAAGCCGTGTTCTTCAAGCTTCTTGCCTTGTTTTTTTAAGTAATCTATATATTTGGTAAAATATATGTTCTTAGCTCTAATACTGAGTGGTTAAAAATTTCTTGATTTTTCGATTATGCTTCACATACAGAAAAATACTCTACAAACTGTGACGACACGTTGACGTTACCTATGCGAGCAAATGATGCATTTGGCATTTGAGAGAGTCAAATAAGCACTCGACGTCGAACATGTTGAAATATGTCGTCTTCGTCATCGTCGTCGACGTTGCGGTCGCCGTCACTATGGCACCCTCAGAGACAAATTGTGTCTCGAAATAATCTTGTTTGGGGCTGGCGCATAAGTTCATTGTACATTTAACAGCATTACGTGGACTTTTATTAAGAATTTAGATTTAAAGCTAACCCGGCTTTCCATTCATCAGTTGAAGAACGCGATGATCAAGTAATCGATTTTATGCTTTAGGCTTACGGAAAAAGCAGAAGCTGCGATTGAAGGAAGGAAACTAATACACATTTAATATTAATATATTTAATGTATATTTAATCCCTTGCTCCATTTGTAGTCTCGTTTATCGTACATATTTCTATCCAAAAACAATAAAAAAAAAAAAGCTCACATACTCGCTTTATTTGAATAGCCAACAATTAACGTTACCATTGATTGGAGGCAGTATTTTTATAATTTAACGTCAATTTTGCGAGCAATTCTTTCATCTATATGCATTGCTGCATTGTTAAATATTTTGCATTTAATTGCACTCGAAAATCGTCAGAGTGGAGCATTTTTTGAGACCTATTTGCATGGCAAATATTTTGCCCGGTATAGCAATTTTTTATTTTGCCCTCCAGCGTCCCGTTCTTCGCTCCCAGTTCCCAACTGGCGTCAGCTGGCGCTGTTTTATTGACTGCGTTGTCGACGGCATCTTTTTTGGCCGCACACTTTTGTTTACATTTGCCGGCTGGCGTTCTATGTGTTGTTTTTGGAACATTTTCAACAAAACACTTTACGCTTTTCATTTTGCAACAATTGCGCTGGCTTTCAAGTGGCATTTGAAGTATTTGCCCTGAGTGTTGGCGCAAAATTTCGTCAATGCAGCAGTCGTTCTACAGACCGCTCATGCAAGTATTTACCTCTAGCATTAAGTTAAATGTATATAAGAGAAGAAATTTTCGCTTAATGTATGCAATACACTTGCTAAAATATTCGTGTGCCGCACGCTGCGTATACTTGATTATTAAGTATGTCACATACCGCCAGCTGATTGATGGCCAAAACTGAAGAAAAAGTATGCAAGATTAATGCCAAAACATGTTTGTTACAAGAACCAAAGTTGGAAAAGCAAAACAAAGGAATGCCACAAGGCGTCAGCGGTGCACCAAGCGGCTGAATATTATAACGAGAATTACATTCATATTATTTCTTTATGCTACGCCATTTTATTGTTATTATTGTGATAGCCTTAAATATTTGCACATTATTATTTACTTTAAAAAAGTAAACACAGCTGGCTTTCCAATTAGTTAGGTTTGCAAATTTTTAGATAATTTCTGAATTGCTTTTATGCAATAACAACTTGCCACAAATATTTGTATTTGGTGCCGAAAATATTTAGTTCCATTACATCAACAGAATATTAATAAATCATGACGTGAACAGCACACAACATTTTGCTATGCCAAATTATTTGTGCTTTCCCAGTCCGGCGTTGTGCGTCAGCTGCCAATGGCAGCGAACATGTTCCAAGTTTGAACCTGACACAGTGAAAAGCATTTGACCAATTGCTCAATAGTTGCTGTTGAGTGCTGCTGACGCAATTGACGGCGGCGAAGCGCCCATTTTTGGGCAATGCAATGGCAAATTTGGGGCGCTGGCGACAATCGCTTAAAAGCCGGGCTAACAGACAGCGGACAACCAATTCAAAGTTGGTTAGCCAACGGCACAGTGCGCTGAATGCCAATTAAAACGGGTAGCCAATTGAAATTGAAATTGAAATTTGTATAACACGCGTCGATTGTTTAACTTTGTTTTTGTTGTTATCTTGCCAAATTTGTACCTCGATTGATCAATGGGCGTGCGCTAGAAAGTTTTCTAGGTCGATGCTAATCACGTCTGCCTTTCAATTTTCAGTTGCGAAGGCGCCGCTGCATATTTGCCGAACTGTTGTCTGCTGTCAAGCAGCAGTTAAAGTCAATTTGCCAAGCTGCAATTGGCCGGATGAAGGTCATTTCCAGGCAGCTGTCAATGCAATTAACAAGGCAATATTCCGAAAGTAAGCTCCATTAGAATATGATAACTGCAAAGTTATTTTGAATTAGTGCTGGCAGGCAAGCAGGCAGGCAGGTAGGGATAGGATATATGAATCAGGCGTGTGTTGGATTACAGTTTGGCTTTCGGTGCACAGGAAATTATAGCAAAGGCCTGTTGATGTGAGAAAGGATGTGCCTAGCTGGGGGACCTGTAGGTAGGTATACGTAGCATGCATGTCATGTAATATGACTACAGCAGCAAACGCGGCCGTTGTCACTGCTGCTGTCCTTGCCCCCGGATAAGGCGCCCGCTCCTGCAAACTGCAAATGTGGCGTGTAGGTGTCAGATACCAGACACGAGTGCGCTCCACAAAGGGGAAGGGAGGGGGCTTCTGTTTTGCAAATCAACGGCTGAGCAGGAAATTTATTTTCAAAATACAAAATGCGCCGTACTTTGCATGCAATGCCGTTACACATATCCACATCCTGAATAAGTGGAACACAACACGAGAGTGAGCGGGATAGCTTTTTATCCCGGAGATACAAATTAGTGAGGAGCTTAACACGGCGTACACGTAATGTTCAGTTGTGCACTCTGCAACATAATAAGTTGACATTCAGCTATAATTTAGGTTGCCTTTGTACTGCAAATGCCAGAAACAACAAACGCAACAACATCAACACAAACAACATTAGAATTAATTAATTGAATTTCTACTGCGTACTCCAATTAAAATGCAGAAATACCATAAACTTATGAATGTGCAAGTAAAATGTTAAATATTAGTGTAACGATAGCAAAATATAAATGTTCTCAACGCTTTTTCGCATCGCATAATTATCAAAGCGTGCCAACAATAAAAACATTCTTAAAATAATATAAAAACAGCCAATGAAAATAAACTCTGGCGCTCACAATGAAAATGTAAATAATTGTATTTACTAATTTGCTTTCTCTTTTGTTCTGAAGCATCGTTATCTTATTGAATTTAAAATCACTCTTTACTTGCTTTCAGTTATTTCTTGTTCAGGACTTTCATTCGTATATTAATCTTAGGGCTACCCAACTGTGGTTACCTTTCTAAACATTTGCACATGCACATTGCGTATTTTATGATTGAAACTACTGCAGCAGTAGTTGTCCAGACAAAAAAGAAGAACTGAGCAGCGTTTGAGAACTGAAGTTGCGGTAAGCCCAAACGTCAGCTGCAGGTGTGCAACAACAGCAGCCACAACGGCAACAATAATAGCACAACGTTTGCTAAACACAACAACAGTGGGTATAAAGCAAACAAAAACAAAACGAATGGTTGGCCCTAAACGGCAAACAGGCCTGTTACTTGGCTTAGGCCACAAACCGGTTGGCTTAATGATTCGTGGACCCGGGGGGTGCCCGGGTTGAGAGAGAGGCAAGCTGCGCATCTGCAAAAACTTTTAGCCAACTGACTAACTGAACTGAATCGAGAGAACCGGCCCAACATTCAAATGCAGTCTCTATGCTTCTTCGTGTAGTAGATTTTAAGATTTTCCCACTTTTTTTTTACTGTTTTAAGTTTTACTTTGTGTGTCACTGTGCTGCCCACATTGCGGTAGTTGTTGTTATTAATGGCCCAACTAAAGCTGAAGATGTCTCGTGATGACGACAGTGATAATGATAATGATGATGATGCTGACGATACGAGTGGCTTGCCATTTCAATGGAATTTATGCTGCCAAGCCCGGCAAATGCTCCAACCAAGCTGCATCTCCAACTTCAACTCCACCTCTAAGTCCCGACTAGATTTGGCTTCAGCTCTGACTCCAACACTTTGGCATCAATTGCCCTCACCTGCAGTAGTTGGCCAAATGAAGCATGCAAAGGTAAGGTAAGGCAAGGCAATGCAAGGCAGGGCATGGCCGGGGGCGTGGCGGAGGCGATCAACTAAACCTTAATGCCAATGAAAACGTGAGAATGTCGCCGTCGAGTGCGCGCTGAAGATGCACTTTCCGGATTTATATTGCTAAATTTTTGTCGACCTAACGAACGTGAGTGGAAAATTAAATAATTGAAAAGCGTTCGCGTCGAACCAAACAAGCGAAGAGAGTGTGCGAAAATTGCCAGAGGTCGTAAAATGCCAGGCCAAAATGGAAGCTGGCAAGTCAGAGCAGAAAAATGCATTGTGATTATTCAATGGGTTAGCAAATGAAAATGAAATTGGCCATTGGCCACTCCCCGTATATATATTACTGGTAATATATAGTAAATCAGCCAAAAAGTAGCAGCAGCAGCAGCGGTAGCAGCAAAATCAATAAAAATAAATGAAGACAAATATCAAAAGTACACACTACCAAAATCTTCACGTTCTTTGCCTTGTCAATAAACAAGGCAAAGCAAAATCAAAAAAAAAAAAATAAATAAATAAAAAAAAAATAAGAAAACCCCAAACATCAAAATGAAGCGCGTGCAAATACGAGTACAGACGACATCATTGAAATTTGTATTTAGAAGCAAATGTTTAGCTATGCAAATGGCGTGCCAGTTGTCGGCCAGGCTAACGGACTTGAATTATGGCAGCCAAAAGATGCGTTGACAGAAGCTGAAGAAGAATTAAGTATAAAAGACAACAACGAACTGTGAGCACATGTTTAAAGGTGCTGTCAATTTACGCGACAGCAAAATTAATATAAAGAAAAAAACTTTTTGTATTTTAAATTAAGTGACTTTTATGCCCTATATAGAAATTGGGTTATGACGAATATGCACGTTTAAAAATAACCAAATAGGCCACAGGTTAAATAAAATTGTACAAGTATTTGTAAATATATAAACGAATTTATTAGTTTGAGTGTTAATTTAATTATTAAATTGGGAATATTATAGTAGTTGTTCAGAAATGGCACTGAATTGTAAATTTAGCATATTATTTTATTTTTATTTTTTATATATTTCGAAATATTTTCCAGGGCAATCCATAGTCGAGCTTCCTGAATTTGACAAGTATTTTGTGAATTTTCTTTTTCAAATCTGATTTCTTGCTCGTGAAAGCGTGTCCACCGTCGGTGAAAGGGCTTATAATTCTATATATTTTGTGATCTACCGGCCTCCCCTATACATTGGCCCTTCTCTACCCAACCAGCGCTTAATGGGGCGTGCGGCCACATGGAAAACTCGTGAATTGGCGGCAGCTTGCGTTGATTTTTGGCCTGATTTATGGCACATACATATAAAACAAAAAAAGTTTGGCACATTAGAAAAACAACACAAAAGTTTGTTTTGATGTAGAAAAATGTCATAAATTTTGGCTCACATTATTTATTTGCATAACATAATTTGACAGCGATGCAGAAGTGCTCGATATACAAAAGGAGTGTATTAAATTACTTGAAAATAATTGAAAGTTGGGCGATTGGAATAACCAGTTGCTATGACAATTTACGGATTTCATTTCACTCTCAACGCACTGCGAGTTCAATGAAGCCACAAAAATCGCAATACACAGCACACACACTCACACAACGGGACAGAAGGGAGGGAGGGAGCTGCTTGAATTACCCGTTAAGCGGCTTTAATTGAACAACAACGCTAAAGCAAACACACATACAAATGACAGCGATGATTGCAATTGCAATTTTGTCCCTACTGCTAAAAAAAACAATGAGTAGGAAAAACGTTCCAGATAGTTTGCTTTAACAAATCGGGGCAGCATTGAAGACTCTGGCTCCAATCGTGTGATTGATTTGGATGGGCATTAGATGCAATCAGTCGGCCACGCCTGCCTCGCGTCATGGCTATAAATCAAGCCGTGAAGCAATCAATAGAAACACCTGAAAGCGCTTAACCTTTAGGGCGATAAGTTTTGTTGCATATCGAAAATAGTTAAACACGCGAGGCAACGCTCAGACCAACCAATATTGTTATGGCTTATTAACTGGCGCCACACGCCTACGCCCCCGCCACATACACCATTTATGGGGAGAAATATAAACAAAGAACGCCTGAAAGCGGAAGGAACTGACGGCTAAAAACAAAAGCTCACTTCCTGACGCGCAAGTTATGAAAAGTAAATGAGCTAGGTTTATGTTATTGGGCCTAGAGGCGCTTCACACGCAACTTATGGATGCGTGGGCGTGGCCGGTAGGTATATGTGTATAAAGTACCATTAAATGCGCGTTAGGGACGCTTTAAAGAGCACGCGACACAGGGCTTTGCCAGATTACGCGGCGTATGCACGATATTAATACATACACATGCACACCTGCAGCAAGCAATTACCGTTAAGCGGATTGTATTTTATACATAAACACACAAACTAAGACTAAGCTAAAACTAAATATTCTTTGTGCCGTACATTCTTTGGTATTATTTCAGTTTTTGTTTCCATTTCTTTTCCATTTTCTCTTTTCATTTCTCCATAATTGTTATGACTGTAGTGGCTCTCGGCGCTTTTCACGCTTTTCACACTTGTAAATCAATTAATTTTACAGCATGTTGTTGCTGCTGCTATTGCCGCTTCTCCTGTTAGCCGCAGTCACCACCTGCTGTTGGCCATTTGGCTTAAGCGCCAGCTAAGCTCGTAACGCTTGACTGGCGCAAGGATTGTGAAGCCCAAATAGTGTGGGAATTATTTTGTTGGGTTTATTTCTGATGTTATTGTTGTTGATGTTGTTGTTGCAGCTGTAGTTGTTATTGGCAAATTGTCGGTTAGTTTGCGTATAGGCTTTTCGGATTCGCTTGAGCGACTGTTGAATTGCTGGTAATGTAATTAATACTCAGGCTTTGAAGCTTCATAAGTGGGTCAATTGCGCGCGAGGGTGTGTGTGTGTGCGTGTATGTGTAATGAATGTGTGTGCGCAAAGTAAGTTAAATGGAATATGAAATGTTATTAGTGTTGTTTAGTTTGGATTGATTTTGTTTGAGAATTTCGTTGTTGTGGTTTATCCACATGTGGGCATATAAGGCTTCTAATGAAGCAGGTGCAAAGCTTTCCAATTCAGGTTACTTATTTACTAAAACTTTGAATTTTCTCAGCAATTTTAATTCTATACTTTTATGTATTCTTATTTGTTACTTAGCTTAATGCTGCAGTTGGTTGTAACCGAATAATCATAAAATAAACTTGTCTTGCGCGAGTTGATCATGAGATTCAAATTATTACATAATTTTTGACAGAAACTTTGACTTTTCTAGAATTTATTTTGTATACCAAATGTTATAACCACAATTTGTACAAAAAAAAAAGTTTGAAAATTCGCAATATACACTACATTTTTAGAGCATGTAAAATGGTTTGTGGCTAGGGAACGAATTTGTCAGTCTAATCCCCATCCTTCCAGTGGAAAACATCAGCTGTTCTGTTATATCTATGTATCTTGTGGTTCTTTAACGTTTCATATTAAAAGGGATGAACATTTCTCCTGTTTCAATTGTTTTATTTAGTTTTTGTTTTTAAAGTGGCCGAGCTGCACTTGGAGTAACCGCTGAAGCTGCTGTTAAATGGGTGGATCCTGTGGCATGAGACGGGCTTGGCAATTAAGTCAGCACGACGAGTATAAAAGGAGCGTAATAGCTACAAAGACTATGTAATTGTTATATGGGACAGACTAGACAATAACCCACTCTTAGCACTAGTTGCAGTTACAGCAGTTACCTGCTGCTTTTCCGCCTAACGACAATGTTGATGAGCCTTCATTAAAAGCTGAGCTCTTGTTTCTGCGTGTTTGTGTCTGCTTCTCTTAATGGATGAACTGCCTCTCCCACTTGGCTGGCACTTAACACATGTAAAGTTGATCAAGTGCTTGCAGAATGTTAACCGGGCCGACTTCTTGCAGAACTGGCTGCATCACATGAAAATCGAATAAAAAAAAAAAACAAAAAGTGTCTCTGCCAGCTGACTGGCAATTATCGATGCGACTTGGCTGATTTTCAACTTAAATGGCTGTCAGCCATTAACCCAACTGCCACTCACAGCGCAACACATGCGTTATTCGAGACGCTTGAACAATGAAAATGCTGAAATGTCAGGAAAGAAAATAAACACTTTTATTGCATACTCTGCGGAGCTAAATGATGATGTGAGTCCTTGAGTTTAACTTGTTAACTCGACCAAATTGGCAAACATTGACGCTAACCAGACAACAAAACAGATGAGTTTGGTTGACGGTTTATCATTTACGCATCGTTGGTTCAGATTTTTTGAAAGCGATAGTCAACGCTAATGAACACGGTGGGGTTTATGTTTTATTTGCATTGAACTTGACCACATCTGAATGATTGTTGGTTTCCCTTTTAAAAAGCTTACCACATTAATACATGATTTATTAGATCGAAATTATATAGTAGAAATTGTAGAATTGTATTTATTATCATTCTCTTTTAACTCATTTAAGTCAGTTTCGTTTTCTTCAATCATCGGTGACAATCATTTAAGGATTGCCTTGGGACTACTTCAAGTCACTGTCATTAACCCATATGTGGCTAAGCAAACTTTAATATGACTGTTAGCACGTGCAAACATTTTGTTGAAAAACAAACATAACTTAATAAGACATTCCGAATGCGCAGTAAGAGAAACAGAGATGGAGTTTCGACAAGTGAGTGAGCGATAGCAAGAGAGGATGAGAGTTGTGTATGAAAGGCACTCAGCCAGTAAATTAGGTTCATGTCTCAACTAGTTGACCCAAGCCAGCACAAAATAAACAAACAGTCAAGCAGAATGTGGGAGGGGTTGGCTACTCTGAACTGGGCACTTGTTCTGCTTGAGTTGTTGTTTGTAGCTGCTGTTGCTACTGCTGTTGTTGCTCCGGTTGGTTGTTTGAGCCAACGGCCGTGAACAACGAGTAAATCATAGCCATGAAATATGTGCCAAGCAAAGGAAACCCGTAACTGAGAGCAGCAGCAGCAGCAGCAACAACAACAACTACAATCAGCATGGCTAGTAATAATAATGAAAATACAAAATAGCCAAAGTGGGTGCTTAACTTTTATGCCACGAAACGCAAATCGTTGCTACCTTTTGTTGTTAGGTTGTGTTGTTTGTTTGCTTAAATTTACGACGTACACATACCTGTACACACACGCACGTTCACAGAAAAAACGTGACCAGCCAAATATATATAACAAGTGAAAAGGCTATAGTCGGGAGCGCCCGACTAGTAGACACCCTGAACCCTGCGATCTGTCTTTACAAACATTTCAACCCCCTGCATTTATACATAAATTCTGACACACTTACACAAACGCACACCCAATGCACTTTCCTCGGTGGCTGCGTAGGGCTCCTACTATAGAAATTAATTACTGCTTTTATTTCTTAACGTTATGAATATATTTACTTTTTTTATATTTTTATTTTATTTTTTTATATTTGGGTAAAGGTATGAAAAATGAAAATCTGCGTCTGATTTACACAAACATAACACACTCAATTTGCTGCCTCTAAAGAAAACGAAAGGTTGAAATCGATTTTAATCGATGCATTAGGAGAATCTGAAGTTGAACAGATTAGGTCTCCAGCTCTTGTAGTTTTCGAGAAGGACGCGTTCATTCAGACGGACGGTGCTTAATCAAATCAGCTTATAGTCCTGATCAAGAATATACATCTTTCATCGGGTCGGAGATGACTTTCTCTGCCCGCTACATACATTTCCACAAAACCACTATACCCTTTTTACCCAATGGGTTCAGAGTATAAAAATCAAAGAAACAGGTACTAGCATTATAAATGTAATGCAAGATTTTGCTCATGCGAGCGATAAAATTTGTGATGCCCTATAACCCGTAATGCACTATGCTGCTGCTGGCTCTGACTCCGCCAGTTGCCCCTTACCACAACGACTTCACCCGCAATCAGAGCCATAACTTTACAATGACTTTGCACTCTGCTCTGCACACACAACCTGCTGCCCTACCGAAAGGTGCTTCCAATGTTTTCTGCATGATTTAATGCGTAATTTTCAGAACTTTGCAAATTTTTCGGATAATTTATCATTTTTACACCAACACCGAGCAATACGTAAAAGGGGTTTGGGATCTAGTTTTTGTCGCAACGAAACCTGACGTTGGCATTTTTTTTTTTTTTTTGTGATCCTTTCTCCTCGTTTCGCCCTAACTTATGGGCTAAGTACAAGCAAAAATTGTGACCTCAGCTCATTGAAATTGGGGTACTTGATGGCTGGCGGTGGTTGGGCTGCTCAGGGGAGTGTTGCCTTAATTAAAATTTTGCCTTTGGCATGAAGAGAGAAGGCGAACAAGGCTGGCTGTTAACCTGGTCATAAGCTGTTGAGGTGTAAAGTTTCTAGGCCTCTTATGATAAATGTGTGGCCACTGGATGGGTTCTACTTAGCTATAATAAATGGGTTGTAATTTAGTAGGTTATACAGGAAGAGGGTTTGTACAAGTTGGGCGAACAAGTACAAGCATTCAGCTCATAGCGGATATGCTATTTTTCAATAAAGGCAACAATTATCTGAATTAAAAAAAATATATATATATATTTCTTTAAGCACTATAAATCACTGAAGTGGAACCTAAAGGTTATACAAATTTAAGTACTGCTTACACTTATGCCCTCGCGTTTGAATCTTTTAAACTGAATTCATTCACTATCGCAACTGCTGGCCAACTGATGCATAACGCATATTTACGCCTTTGAGTTGGCAAAGTGCAAAAATTTTTTAAATTTTCCAACTTTTCACATACAAACTTCAGCTGCAGGCACGTAAACTTTTTGCCAGACGGGCGATATTAATGCATATTTTTTGCGGAGCCATATATTTTTGGTATTTATACAAATATTTTCACTATTCAGTTCTATTGCAAAATATGCAATACTAAGAACAAGATTGTTTGGTATTAATTATAAGCAAATCATTTGCATACAAGCTCCAAGCAAACGAATATCCTGATAAATCTGTGTGGATGTCAGAAATTTAGAAGGTAAATCAATGAAATGGATATTTGAGTGTCTGCAATAGGAATTTACAACAAAGCAGCAATATAATGTCGGTTTACGGTTCATATTGAATTTATTGATAGCAAGTTATACGAAATCGGATTTGTAATAGATAAGTTTTAACTGCAAATCAGGCCAAATTGCATTCCCAATTTATTGGGCATTGTCGAGCTGACCGCATTGGAATTGATTGATTTACATGCGGTTGGTTCCTATCTACATATATATCTATAACTATGGCTGCAGGTGGACCAACGGCAATTGCAGTAATATATAGAAATCGTAACGAATGAAATTTCTTGTCGACTCATCTGGCATTCGCTTTGCTTGCCCCATAAGTCACACACACGCACACACTTTGAAACACAACACATGGCGTCGGCATCTGCACCGATGTTTTTCTCCCCTCTCTGCTATTTGCACTTTCTCGAAGCGTTCGCTCTTCCCTTAGTCCGTTGGCTGCCATTTGCAACAATATCCTTTCTGGCTCGAGAATCGTTTTTTCTCTTCACTGGCAACTTCTCGGCGAGTAACTGAGTATTTGTGTGTATGTACTTGTCTATTTTTATCCCTACTCCGTCGCTCGTTCACATTATCACCCGGCGCACATACAGCGCACTGGATTTTGTCGTAATTGCGTATGGAGAGCTCGTCGTCATTCAGTCAGCCAGCCAGGCGGAGCAGTCAGATCAGGTCTTTAATAAACTTTTCAGCTCTTTTTGTTTCTTTCATTTCTTCGTATTTTCTACCTCCGCAAGTGCTTGTGTATGTTGTATCTTTTTCCCTTTAATGCTGTTGAGATTTGAGAGCGGTCACCCCATGCTGCGTATTCCACTGTGGGCTACTGTCTGAGTGCCGACCCCGGACCCGGACAAGCCGCAGTCAGGCCACCAGGCAACCCGGCAGACAGCGAGCTGCTATAGCTAAAATTAGACTCCAGACATTCGAGGGACACTGCACGTTGTAGGAGCTTCACTCATTAAGCACCAATGGCAATGGCAACGACATACGGCATAGCATTTTAATTTGTGGCATTAATGCGTAGTAAATAAGGCAGCACGGATATGGACCCATGACTATATACGTATATACGAGTGTATGCATATATCCATGCATATAGGTTTATATAGCTTTCGAAGCAGGTATCCAAAGAGTGTATGATAAATATTGGACTTAAATAGGCATAATAACACTTATGACTGAGCCCTGCATATTGTATATAATATATACAAGTAGATGGGAAGTAAAATGTGTGTTTATTTTGTTGTCAGAGGGCACACAAAGCTGTAGAAGCTCAAGACTTGAATAAATTTAAATACTATTTTTTACCTCTATTGAATTATACTGCGTTGACATGCTACCTACCTGAAAGGAAAAGAAATAGATTCATAATTAGTCAAAAGTTCAATTTCTGCGGTTTTTTTTTTTAAATTTTTTGGTATATTTGTTTAAAAGCTGACATATATTTTTATATTTTAAAATTGTAAAACTGAACACAATTATTAATAAACTCTTATTAAATTAGCCCTATTTGGGGTTGGAAAATGTTCCCGCGCTCGACCAAGAAATTAATAATATTGCTGTGGGTGGTAGAACAATAGTCAATTGAAATACATTGCACATGGCACTTTTCTCGCAAATGCAAATTTGGTTTAATTTTTTAGTTATATTTTTTTTAAATGGACATTTGACTAATTATTGTATTAGTTAATGGCTAGACATATGCAAAACAAATTTATTTATAAATACGAGCTATTATGCGCGTATTTAATAGAAATCAAATAATGCGAAAGATACATTTTAAACAACGCGGAAACAATTAAGATATAGAGAGTTATGTTCAAGGGAAATTGACTAAGTGATACTATGTAACAATTTTTAAGCTATACACAAAAACAAATTTTAATTTAGTTTTTTTGGAAGTAGAAAAAATTATCAATACCTTTAAAATGCTGTTGGTTATGTATACAAGAAATGTTATTAAATATTAAATGCTCCGGACGTTCATAAAAACAGATACGGACGGACAAGGCCGCACGGACATAGCTATTGATAGTGATTCAAAATATATACAGTGGGAATCTAATTTGCCTCCGTCCGCTTGTTGTATATATTTTCACAGCTTATCTGTACCCATTTTCCATGGGTACAGGGTATAATAATGGTATGAAAAAATTTGTGTGTTGAAATAAATATGCTTAAAGAGGATTTGTTTTAATTAATGCATAGCCAAATGAAATTAAATTGTTTGGCACATGTTTCAAATACTGAAACAAAAGAGAGGGAAAATCTGTTTTCAGAGCAGCTGTTTCCGCTTAGCGCATCAATTGAGAGTTAAAGACAGACAGAGAGGAGAGAGTGAGTGAAAGAGAAGAAGGCGTTCGTTCTGCACTTAAAAAAAAAACAGAAACAAAAAACACATTTTCTGTACTGGCTGCTCTCAGGCCCAGTCTGGCCGTTTAATCAGTCTAAATTGACACTGGGGGTCAAATTCATTAAGATAGAAATATTTCGCTTGTTTTGTTATTAC
The DNA here is from genome assembly GCA_004143825.1 of Drosophila micromelanica. Taxonomy (NCBI): domain Eukaryota; kingdom Metazoa; phylum Arthropoda; class Insecta; order Diptera; family Drosophilidae; genus Drosophila; species Drosophila micromelanica. The sequence goes on along the minus strand of SCDY01002211.1, from coordinate 1,330 downwards.
GGCTGCCATCGGAGCACTCAGAACCGCGTTGCAAGGGCGTTGGCTTTTTACGACGGCATTTCGAAATCATAAATTTCAAAAATAGATAAGCTGCAGGCATTTTCCATTCGACAAACCATTGGCATTTGCATTGGCATTAGAATTTGGAATGCGGCATGTGCCAGTCATGTACCTATGCCAAGTAATTATCGCTTTCTAAGAAAACTCAATACCAGAGAGAGAGCAACAGGAAATGCCCAAGTATCTGTTGGCCTGGAAACTAAGAAATGCCCAAGCCAAAAAATAAATATTAACGCACCAGCTGAGATTACACAGATCGACAGGGGAGGAGTAAACGAAAGAAAAAAACAAATGTTTCAAGGCACGCGAAAATTTATAAATAACTTTAAAAGTAAATGACAGGCGGGGGGTCGAGTTACGCACCGTCAGGATATGCGTGACTAGCATGGAAATTAAACAAAAACATATTTGAGCGCTCACTGTCAAACGAGGCGATTGCTACGTCGTCATTGTAAACGTGGCAAACGAAAGGCGCCTCCAAGTACGCCGTCAACGCAAATACATAAATAAATGTAATGGCTTTTGCAACAACAACAACAAAAGCAACAAAAACATCAACGAAACAAGCGGGAGTGACAAATAAAAATCAGTAACATTTATTTTATTTATTTTGATCTTAGCTCAGGGCGTGGTAAAAGCTGTGTATTATTTTGATTTCCAAAGCACTGACTTAACAAAGATGTATGGCAAGAGATGTTATGTGTACATGTGTGAGTGTGTGTGTGTGTGTGTGTGTGGTCGCGTGTGTAGGCGTTGATGAAGTGCACATGTGTATGTACACATATGAAGTATAATGGAAACAGATGCTTCTAAGTAAGCAGATGCGGAAATTCTTAAATGCTTCAAATGTTCTTCATCTTCACTGGAAGAAAATTTGTTCTTTTTCAAAGGTATATTCTTAATTTTTTATTCTATTTGGTATCTTTAATGTAATAATTAACATCATCTAATTTTAAAATTATCCGATCATATGCAAGTGCCATAAACGATTTTGTTTATCGTTCTCATAACGTGAATTTAGTCATTTAAAACGGATTTAGCAACTGAATATTGTTAATGTGTTTAATGATTATTGCAAAACACTTAATGCATCTGTCGGGCATATGACACAATAAAGCAGTTAAATAAGAAATTTATGAACATTTAATTCCGTATAAGGCGCGATACAATTCAAAAACAAGTGAGAAGGCTCTAGTCGGGGCCGCCCGACTAGGAGATACCCTGAACCCTGCGATCTGGTTCCATAAACATTTCAGCTCGTTTACACATG
>SCDY01002210.1:0-16051 GCA_004143825.1 Drosophila micromelanica | reverse complement strand
TATATTTGTATACATTAAAAAAAAAAAAAAAATAAACAGCAAAAATAACAACGAGCAGAAAACTTGTTTTGGCCAAGAGAACAACACAAATGAAAGGCAGACGGAGGCGTCTAAAGCACACACACACACAAACACACACGCACACATAGAATGCGATTCTTGTGGGTCCAAAAACAAAAATATTGTATACGAGATTACGTAATAACACAAAATAGACGTCGACTGCGACGGCGACGACAGTGCCACATGTCCGTCTCGCGTCCAACATTTGTCTCTCTTGGGCCGATTTTTACTGTACACGTCGCCACACAGTTGGCTAACACAAACACACGCACACAAACACAGGTAGCAAAAGCAGCAGAAAAGACGCGACGACAAGTCAAGGTAAAAAGTTACGCGTTTTTAGGCATGGCCACTTACGTATCCCACATGATACTCTTGTGTATCTCAAAGATACAACTGGCTGACAGGCAGCTGAGCTAGGCTGCATCTGCATCTGCATATGCTTCAGATACATTTTGGGACCGCAGACGACGTGTCACAGATCCCTTACGGATAAAGCCAACTTGGGCCAATGGGCGCACCAAGTAGCTCAAAACCCACGCAGCCACTCGAGATACTTTGCATTTGTTGCAGCGGGGCATGTGGCATGTGGGAGGGGGGTGCTGAGAATTCAATGTGGTTGCAGCTTTCTGTCTGTCCACCGTTACTTAAATTTTGGGCACGCATCGGCCTTATTTCCACGAATGGAAAATTCCAGGTATCTGCACACACGCACTGGAAATTAAAAGCGTGGCAGCTTCCAGTCGTTTTTCCCGTATTCGAAGAACTTCTTCAAGCCTTTTAGTGACATTAGAATGTGAATATGTCTAAAAACAGAGTAATTTATATAAGGAACGTATAGCAGATGAGATTATTTATCATTTCTAGAGAATTTCCTTTTCTGGATATTTACGCATACAAATTTGTCATACTTTCGTTGATTATTAAAACACATAAAATATAAAAAAATGGCTTTTCAGAAACAATAATTAGTAATATCTGGAGTTCTTCACATATACAAAAACCTTTATAATGATACTACAAACCAAACGAGTACTACATAAATATGTCTCGCAGCTCCTGAAAACGATAACTTCCTTGTTATCGATAAAAATCGATTTAAATGTTTTTTTTTTTTTTTAATTTGAAGTTTACAAGAGGTTGCAGAAAAATGTCACATTTTCTTCCTTGAGATAGACAAATATCGATTTTAGGACTATTTTCTAAAGAAGCTAGGTCCTCTAAAAAATTGCGACCTATTTTTTTGTTGTTTTCAAAATTTTTTTGTCTTATCAGAACTTACCTTTTTAATGTATCGCGAAGTTTCTGGCTGTTGTTGTTGTTATTATTATTATTATTGTTATTGTTGTTGTTGTTGCTGCTGCTACTATCCACGGCTATTTGTTGTTGTTGCTGCTGCGTAGTTTCGGCTAATTTTCCAAAACAAATGTTACGGCTGCTGTCGCGTACCATGTTTCGACAACTCACGATCTATTGAGCATTCCCCGTATGCCGTTGTGGAGGAGGCGCATAATTTTAAATGGGCGCGCTCCTCCCATTGAATGAATATCCCCGTCGAGATTGGACTCTTATATTTTTTTCTTTTCTTGCTTTGATTTTTGTTAAAATCTTTAAATCTCGTTCACTCGCACATTTTCGAGATACTTTTTTATTTTTATTTTTTCACTAGATCTCTTGATTTCTTAATTTTTCAATTGATTTTTTGCATTAATTGATGCATTTTTTTTGTTGCATTTTGCATTTTCTTTTGCCTCAGCTTCGCACACACCGCACAAGAGGCGAACGATCAATTGAATTATATATATATATATTTTTTGCTTTTCTTTTTAGTATGGGCTGTAAATAGACATTGAGGGGGAGAGAGGGAGGTGAGGTTAAGACGTTGAGAACGTTTAAGGATGGATTTGATTAACAAATTGTATAATTTATAAAATAAAATATTTTCCATTTACTGCTCACACTTGGGGCGCACTTTTTAACTTTAATTTGAGCACAAATAAACGAATTACTTTTTCTTTATTTTTCATTTCTTTCTTTACTTTTTTTTGTAAGTTGGCGACAACAAAGCTTATGCCAATTTATGTTAATTTAGCACTAAAAATACACAAATGTTTTAATTTAATTCAACTAGAGAGCAATTTAAATTTATTGAAATTTCAATGGGGCGGTCAAACAAAAAGAATATATAGCTATGTATATGTATATATATATATATATAAAAATATATGTAAGTACATATGCACACACATTGTATCTATGAGATACGCCAGATCTTTGCGCTCAATTTAAACAACAACAAAAAGAAGGCAAGGCGCTGGACAGGGGCTGCATATATGTATGTATGTATTACTATGGCGTGTATATTCCATACATAATATATATGTATCTATATGCATATATACACATGAATAATATAGGGTCTGGGGTTCTTTTCTGTTCTGCAGCGCATTTCCTCTGCTAACAACAACAACATAAGGTGGAAATGCAAGCAGCGACGTCGACAGCACGTTATTATAATCCAGTCAACGTTACAAAAGCAGGCAGCCGGACCGGGGCCGGGTCCAAGAACCACAACGCCATCAATCCACAAACCGGCCAAAAAGAAAAAAAAAAATACAGAAAAAAAAAGAAATCCAGCCCAGCCAGGCAAACCGAGCCGAGCCAAGCCAAGCGGGGCGCATGTTAAAATTCCAAAAAGCAGCAACATGGAAATACAAGAACAACATTCATGCGCTCTGCCTGGTCGCTGCCTCGTTGCCTTTTGTTGATGGTGTGAAGTTTGGCAACGTTGCAGCTGCTGTCGCTACTCTCGCTCACACTGGTCTAACTGAACGACGCGCTCTCTGCCATGCTCCATCCGTGTCTTGTACACGCTGTGTAGCGTTCGAGTGCAATTTGGCAACGTTGCCTTTATGTGTGTTTGCTTATAATTGACGTTTGCACTGAACTGCTGCGCTGCTGCTGTCTGACGTGGTTGCTATAGCTACTCATACACACATACACAAAAGTATATACGTCGCAAAGTGGGGTGCCTGTTGTAAGAGCGAGATAGAGCGACAGTTTTTAATGGCCCGTTGTTGCTGCTTCAGCGCGCACACATACAGAGAATACATATGCATTTGTGTATGTGTGCGGGTTATGTACTTTTATGTACATAAAGAATTTATAGCTGGTACTTTTTGTGCTGCCTCTGCCGCTGCCTCTGCCAGGGCATGGCATGGAAAAACGAGTATCTTCTGTGAGTTTGTTTTTGCCGTTCGTCATTGTTGTTGTTGTGTATTTATAAATGGTTATGTAGTCATGTATATACATATGTACATACATATGTATGCCTTTATGTGTGAGTTGAGAGGGGTGCTTTGGGAACGCGCGTTGTTATTTCACGTTTTTTTCAGCCTTTTCGTCCCCTCGATTTCGCCGCTGCCTAAAAACGACAAAGACGATGACGACGTTGTGATATGGTCATGCATAAAATGTAGTTTTGTAGCTGCCAGTGTATTGTGTTGTTGTTATTGTCATTTGCTACGTTTTTGGGGCCCTTTTGTACGGTTTTGGGGCGCAGCAGGAAATCACAACTACATGCAAAATGAATCACATAAAAATACTTTAAGTGTGCATGTGTGTGTGTACTAAACATACAATCGTATGTGTGCATTGGTTTGTGTGAACGCTGCCTGTACAAAACGCGCAGAAGCTAGCGGGCGTTAAAACTCTCTCTCTCGCTTACGCGCACATAATATGATATTTCTACATTATTCGCACTCACACAGAAAGAGAGAGAGAGAGGTATCAGTTGAAAAGCTTAAAGCGGCAGCCATTGCTATGTCTGTCTCTGCTGAGCTGCTGCCGACGACGTCGTCGTCGTTGGGGCTGCCAATCGATCGTGAAAGTTTTTGGTGCAGCCTGGCTGTACTAAAACGTTGCTGCTGCGCATCAGTCGCTTTGTATGCCTGGTGGGGTGCGGTTGAAATCGCTTTAATATTTTTATTTCTGTTACTTCCTATTTGCTGCTGGTTTTTTGGGCCTGCGCCATATTTTTTTCACCTCTGTCGTCGACGTGTGCAAAACAAAAATTTCTAGCAAAAAATTTGAAAATATAATGGAAAAAAAAGAAAAAATACGAATTCTGTTCAAATTTGTGCGTCCGTCTCTCAGTCCTTTTTTACGTTTGTTCGTTTCGACTTAATTTTTTTTTGCTCTCACGACTGGCAGCCATTTTGTTTGTGGAAATGTCGTTGGAAACGCATTTGGCTTAAAAATTGCAGCAACTGCGACATATATGGCTAAAAGCTGTGACCATATTTAGACAGCATTTTGCAAAATCCCATTAAAAGACTTGGACGACTTGGCTAGAATTCAAATTTGAGTTCGAATTCATTAATATACGCGCAGCTGCGGTCGCTGCTGCTGCTGCTTTTAGCAGAAGCAGAAACCAAACCAGTTTTGTGCTCGTTCTTCTTCTTCGTTTTCGTAGTCAGCGAACTATGCAGTCATTTTTGTAGCGCTGCTACGTGACTACACACCAATACAGTCGCACACGCACACAGTTGTTTTGTCGTGCGACGACCGCATTTGCAATGTAGTCTTAGAGGGGGGTAAAACCAGGCGGGGGCAGCGGCGGATGCCACCACACGCCACGCAACAACAATAACGAAAACTTTTGTAGTTTTTGTCGTACAACGTAGTTTCTAGCAGCTCACACAAACACACTGACGCGCACATACAGGCGCACGCGCACGCATACGAAACGGGTTAAATGAAAAAAGTCTTTTTACTGCATCCGGCAGCTCGCTCGCACCAACACAGCCCATGATTGGGCATCTCGCTTGCACGCGCGCGCGTTCTCGTTTCGTGCAGCTGAATCGATTTTTCAACGAGCGACAAAACACAACGATGAGCGACAACAACGACGCGACACGACAATTTCTCTCCATGTCCAAGCGCCATCTCGCTTGCACATAAGCGCTTATTCGCGCACTCGCTCTTACTACTTTATTTGCGTTGTTCGCTGTACACACATACACAGATATATATATATATATATATATATATATACTAGCCAGCGCCATATTATTTTTCGTTGTTGTTTTTGCTACCAAACTCGTTGAGGGGGAGCTGTCAGCCTGGATTTTTGCTACAAAATATTTTCAGCGTCGCTGTCGCTGCTGTAGCCGATGCCGCTGTTTGGCTCGTTATTTTCAGCCCGTTGCACGTCATCCGTTCGCCTTATGTGCTTTGAGTTTCTGATGAAATTCTTTGCTTTCGAGTTAATTGCTGTTGCTGTTGTAGCTGCTGCTGCGTCGACGACGACAACAACAGCAGCGCCCCCTCAGCGGCAAATTGGAGCTGACGCTGCCTCTGTCTCAATCGTTGTGCCATTTTTCTTTGTGCTGCGCAGCTTTGTAGATCGGCTCGAAAAAAAAATCAACGAATCGAGTCCTGGGCGTATACACATACTCACACACGCACACATATATAAATATGTACATGTATTTATATATGCTTTATGTATATATAACTTTTTGTTTATTTTAAAATTAGCATAAGCTTTGTGCGACCACCTTTATTTTAAGTTTTGACCTTTTTTTAGACACTGCATTATTTGTGTTGTTTTTTTTTTTGTAATTTTTTTTTCTTCATATTTTCAAAAGCACTGCTACACTTTTTATTAGGAGCTACCAATTTTACTTTAATTTTGGTATATTTTTCTCATAGGCACTACTTTAATTTTTGGTATATTTTATAATTTTTAATCCAGTTGTTTCCTTACCAATTGCGATGAGAGCTGCAAATAAATAGAATAGAATAAAATTTGATTTGTATTTGTATTGTTGAGAGAAGAACATTAATTATTTATTTTTTTACTGAAAAGCTTTCATAACTTTCCACATTTTATACTTACACCATTGATGCGGTTCCTCCCTGTTTGCGATCGTCGCTTAATTCCAAACCGTTTTGGACTGTATTCGAAATTTCTGCATATTTTTTGCTTTCCAAAAGCCTCCAAAGCAGCGGAATACGTACCCCGTTAAAGTTTGTTACAATCGCGAGAGCCGAAGTAAAAAATTTTGAAAATTTTCATTTATCGGCGTTTTTATATCACTTGAATTTTGTGGACAATTTGCAATTTACTGCACGAATTTGAGGTGAATTTTTAATCAACAGCAAAATGCCCAACACAAATTGATATTTTTCTTTTGTTGAAATTTCAAATTTTGTGCAAAAAACAATAAAAAATTTGCTCCTCAATTTGTATTAAATAATTATTATTTTTTTTATTATTATTAGATTCCGTTTGAAATACTTTTTGGCTTTTCAATTTACTGCTGCTTTTACGTATTGTTTTTGTTTGTATTTGATTGTATTTTTATTTGTATTTACATTTGTTGTATTTGCATTCGCATTTGTATTTGTGTAATTAATGCGTTTTCTACACAATAAACACAATCGCCCACACATACACTCGCGTATAAACATACGCGCAGACACACACATGCACGCGCGCGTATGCTCCGACACCGCACACACTCACACTTACATATGCATTTACACAATTTGCATAAATAGAAGAGCCAGAGCGGTTTGCATGGAATCGCGACGTTAGACGAAGGGGGGGGCAGCGCAGAGCAGGGGGATATAACTATATTTTATTTTGAAAATTTTTTAATTTTTTTTATGATTTTTGCGTGTGTTCGGCGTTTTGATATTATCAATTTTACTTGTAATTTATTTCAGTTTAATTACATATTGGCCGCGCGCGCAGCGACAACGTACCGACCACGACAAAAATTCAACTGAAACTGAATGATTTAGCGGGTTGCCAGATTTGAATTGTGAGGGTTGGCATTTTTAAAATGTGGCAACGCTGTGCAGTGTAAAAGCTGTCCAAAAACAGTATATTTTGCACTTGAGCCAGGTTGGCAGCGCCTGAACAGTGCTGTACAAGTCATAAAGTGTTTTTGACGTCAGCAGTTATTTTAAATAATTGCATTAATACAATGTAACCATGTGCCACACAAAAGCAATTTATAGTTGTGTTGCTCATATATTATGCAACATATTATATTATAAAAAGAATTGCAAAGATTGTTGGCTTAAGTATGCTTTAAACATTGCTACATGCCAAATTTAAAATTGATTACTTTCAATTTAACGCGCCCCACTTTACAGCACTTGTACATGTAGTTAACAGCGGTGATGGGCCTGCCAACCCAATGCGCAGACAATCAAGTGTCGGGTTGGCAGTAAACAAAATTACGAAAATAAAAAATATTTATGCAGTGGCATTTGCTGCACCGATAACGAAAAAATGAGTAACCTGAAGCAGGACCTCGACGAGTATCTGCTGCTGCAGAGCGACCAGAAAAAGAGCTTCAATGTGAAGCTGCCACAGATAAAGGTGCCCGGGCTGGCGCAGATGTTTGCGCGCACAAGCGAACCGACCGAGGCGAACAGTTGGCTGAAGGACACCCAGGACTCGTGCTGTCCCAAGCTGGTGGGTGCTCAATGCACATCATACACCCGTCTATTGTCATGACCACTATTGTTGTTATCTTTGACAGTCGCGACTGCAGCGCATTGTGGGCTTCGTCGCCTGCCTGGGCATGGGCTGTCTCTGCATGACGCTGTCGACGATCTACATTCCGGTGCTGCTGCTGAAGCCCAAGTTTGCGCTGCTCTTCACACTGGGCAGCCTCTTCTTCATGCTCAGCTTTTGCTTTCTGGTCGGCTTTCAGGCGTTCGTCCGCCAGATGTTCACCAAGCCGCGCCTCCTCACATCCATCTCGTATACCGTTTGCCTCGCGTTGACGCTCTACTTTTCGCTGGTGGCCAAGAGCACGGCGTTCACGGTCCTCTTTGCCGTCGCACAGATAATCACGCTGCTGTTCATGCTGCTCGGCATGGTGCCCGGCGGCGCGACGGGCCTCAAGTTCTTTGGCCAGCTTTTCAAGAGCAGCGTCTCCAGCTCGTCCGGCGCGCTGCCCGTTTAGATGCATAACCAAAACTCAAATGATACAATCTATTTATTAATTACGTTAATGTTAGTGCAGAAAAATAAAACTTATTTGTGATACAAAACGGCCTAGTCCTCGATTTCGCCCAGATACAGGCTCTTGTCGCTGGACGCGGACAGTATCAACGGTTCGCGCGGACTGAAGTCGACATCGTTGACGCTGCCATTGTGTCCGGGCAGCTTGTACAGTATCCGGCGTGTGTTCACGTCCCACACGTACACATGCCGGTCCGCCGAGCCGGCGCTGATCTTGTCGCCACCCGGCGACCATGCGCACCGCAACAGATTCTTTTCAAAGTTGTGCTGATGCCCCTGGAAGACCTTCACGCAACGTTCGCCCGGCGCGTACGGGCGCACGTCCCATACGCGCAGCGTATTGTCCATGGCGTTGGTGAGCACAAAGTCGCCGTCCGGCGACAGGGCCACGCCCGTTATGGTGTCCGTGTGGCCACGCAGGCGATGCAGCACCTGCTGCTTGCGCATGTCCCAGATCCTTAGCTCGTTATCGATGCCGCCGCTGATCACCTGATCGCTGGTGTCACCAAAGCACACGGCCGTCAGTTGATAGGGCGATTCCAGCACGTGCACCGCCTGCTTTTTGCGCACATCCCAAATGCGGACGGTGCGGTCATCGCTGCCGGAGCACAGCAGCTGCTGGCCGCGTCGCGATCCCTGCACACTGTTCACAAAGTGCGTGTGGCCCTTCAGGCGACGCACCCGCTGCCCGGTCGTGATGTCCCAAATGGCCAGCGTCTTGTCCGTGGAGCAGGTGAACATGTGCGAGCCGTCCGGCGTAAAGTGTGCCTCCATCACGGCACCGCTGTGCCCGGACACGGCCATAATATTCTCACAGTCACCGTACACCTGCCAGATGTCTGCAAGATTCAAATGCTTAGTCGAGGATCTAGCGGAGGAGATTCCCTCCCCCTCCCCCTCCCCACCACGCTGTTGACTTACACAGCTGCCTGTCGTAGCCGGAGGAGAGCAGCATCTCGCCCTCCGGATGGAATTCGGTGGTGAATATTTCGCCCTCATGCCCCTCCAGCTGCATAATCGGCGCTTGCAGATTGGAAGTTCGCCGCACGCCCTGCAATATTAAATTTTTTTTTTAAATACAAATAATAAAAAATGTGCTTCTTCTTCCGTTTACCGTTTCCAGCAGCGCTTTGTCACGATTCGTGTATGCCGCAAGTTCGCTTTTGCTGCGTTTGGACTCCTGCGCCAGGACCACGCTAGTATTCGGTCGTTTTGTGCCCATTTTAATTGAGAATTAATTTCTAAACGTAAGCGAGCAAATTTTCGCCGACCAAAACACAATGCTAGCGCTGCCAACTCGCTTGCAGCCACGAGCGCGTGTGTTGCCAGAGTATTGCAAAGCGAAATTGTCCAATACTAGAACTCAAATCAGTTTTAAAATTTTTATTCTTCGGATCAATGGTTCATCGTTTACTTTATTTTTCACTTTAAGTGGTCAATAGTAATACAAAATATTTAAATATTACTAATTAAATAAGGAACGAACATTGAAAAGCAGCAAACACGCAGAGGAAATGAAAAGTAATATTTATATTTTATAAAGAAATTTGAATGCACATGAATTTTTTTTTTATTTTAATCAAGCGTTTTTTACAAGTAAATGAAAGCCAATAGCATAACTTTTATTGATCAATTGCGAAATTAGAACTTACAAAATAAACCGACTATTAACAATAATAGCGTCAATATTTTGAGCTCAGTAAAATAATAGTTATCGATAAGTCTGCAGAGTTTCGCAGGCCAGTGCTGCAAACAGTTCAAATTCGCAAATTTAAATTTGAAACTGGCGCCAATTGGCGACTTTTGGCGTGTGACGAAAATAGATTTGTGTGCTTTTGTTTTTATCCGTGTAAATATAAAATGCAGTTGAGCAGCTAACAGCTGTAGGTCATAATAAACTAAAGCTACGGGCACATTGACCGCGATCTAAGTACAATGAACACTTTTCAGTTTAAGGCGAACCATATGGCGTGGGCGTTTGTATAAGTCGTATAAATATATAGTTGTAGTTAAAAGCCTGCCGCAGCAGTTAGGAAATCTCGCGCAACGCATTCGGCTTGGTGCCGTCCATGTCCAGGCAGCGGCAATTGCAGGATGAGACAGGACACTCCGAGTTTTGCCTGCAAGCGAACAACGAGAAATAATCAATTGGCCAAAGATTAGCTTGGGAATCTGTCTCAAAACTCACTTGAACCATTGCATAATGTGTTCGGTGTGGCCGCCGTGGCGACATGTCTGGCACCAGGAGAACCATTTCGCAAATGGCTTCATTTGCCAGCCGGGCTGCTGTTCCGTGGAGCTGGACTCGCCGGCGCTCGTGCTCATCAATGTGCCCATGTGCATCAGGCAGAGGGAACAGCGCGGCAACGGCTTGCGGCAGCTGGGGCAGGACGACAGGCGATTTGTGCTGGTGCTTGTGCTCCTCGGACGCGGCTCGTCCAGCAGCGCATTGGACACGGATTTGCCACAGAAATTGCACGAGAGGTAAACGGTGCGGGAGCTGCGCAGCGAGGCGCGTATGTTCTCTATTTTGATGTCCAGCTCGGCCCGTTTCTCCCACAGGCCCCAGCTGTTCAGGTAGTCCAGGTAGCTGGATATCCAGTACTGGATGCGAGTATCTCCGAAGTGTTCCTTGCGAAAGAAATTGATGGCCACCAGGGCCACGGTCTGCACATCGAAGGTGGCGTCCATGTACGCCTGCAGTATATTGATGCCGTGCAAGGATTCGCCAGTGAGCAGCAGCCCGTTGAGATCGCCGCATTCGATGGCGCGCTGTATGCGCTCTTTAATATATTCCGAGAGCTTTACGTCCGATAGATATTTGCAGGCGAAGGCGACGCGATCCGCCAGCGAGACGCCCTCCTCATTTAGCACCGCATCGAAATTGTCCGTCTCCATTGTCAGGAACGAGAAAATAGCCCGCAAGTGCGGATCCTGTATCTGCATATTGGCATTCGAGCGCTGGTTGCGCCACGTCGAACTGCAGCGGTCCGCATTAAAGCTGGACAGCGCAATTGCCGTTATGCGATACATGCTCGGATCGCGCAGCTTGTCCGCCGCCCGGGACAGTATATTGCAGGCGGCCAGCACCTTCAGATGGAACACACAAATCATCGCCGCCCGACTGAACTCCTTGCTCGCGTACAGCTCGTCCACGAAACGGTCCAGCTCGTGCTCAAACACCCAGCCGCACAGCTGGAGGGCCAGATCCCGCTGTTCGCTCCTGCAGGACGGATGTGAGAGAGAACAATTCAGTTAGTTTAATTATGGGGACTTTGCTCTGGCCACTAACCGATAGGAAACGAGTGTGCTGGAGTTGTTGATGCCGTCGGGCCACTGCAGCAGATGCGATTTACTGCGCGAACAGGCCATTAGCGCGTCTGAGTTGGGCGCCAGGTTGATGTCCAGCGTCTCCTTCAGGCCCGTCAGGCGCTCCTCGCAGTAGACATTGTTGAGCGTGGTCCACACATTGCGCAGATACGGAGTCAGATGCAGTTCGCTAAAGCGACTGTTGTCCGGCTTGATGCCGTAGTCCTGCAGAGCACGCTGGCGCGTCTCCTCCACCAGATCCTCCTCGAAGAGCTCGCGCTCCAGAAAGTCAAAGCTCAGCGAGGAGCCCACATTGTACTCGTTGAGGGAGCTGGCGGCGCTGTTTGTGCTGCAGCTGCTCGTCGTCGCCGGTTGGCTGCCCGTTGGCGAGGCGATCGCGGCGGCCGCATAAAGCGGACGCTGCATCAGCAGCGGCAGCTTGGTCCGATTGCTGTACGCCGTGTGCAGGCTGGCGGGCAGCCGAAAGTCCAAGATGTTGAGTGCATCCGCCAGGAGCAAGGCGCGCTCAAAGTCACGCGGATGCCACGACAGATAATTGACAGCGGCGAATTTGCCGCTGTGCTGATACTTGGCCGGAAACGGGCTGATCTGACGCTTCACGTGGTACACCTCCCGGCTGGACTCGTTGTCCACGCTGCGAATATCGTACAGCGTGATGTACGGCGATTCCCGCTGCAGCGAGGACAGCAGCGAGGTGCGCGTGGGACACCAGCCGATCTGCATGTGATTCCGGGACGATTGGATTTGGCGCAGGGGTCGCTCAATGGCGCGCAGATCCCACAGCACGATGACCGAGTCCACGTAGCTGCACAGATAGTTGCCGTTGGGCGCCACGGACAAGCCCTGCACCGTCTTCGTCTGTATGGACTGGCACGTGGCGGTGCTCTCTGCAAATTGCAAAAAATAATCAAATAAATAAATAGATTTTGGGAATTGTGTGCGATTCAATTACGCCTCAGATCGAAGAGCTTTATCAGCTTCTGGCTCATGCCGGCAATGAGCACGCGATGATTGTGATCCCAGCAGAGGGAATTGGCCGCCTCGGCCAGGCCAAAGAAATTCGCCGTTTCCCTGGGCACGCCGCGCTCAATGTCCCAAATGGTGATGCACGAATCCGAGCGGTGTCTGTCGTGGCCAATGGCCAAAATGTTCGCATCCAGCTCGTTCCAGGCGAGGCACGTGCACATGCGCTGCTGTCGCGGCGCTGCAAAGGATCAATGTAAGCAATTGTGGCTAAGTTGCTGCACTCGACGCCTTACTGTACTCCCAGCTGCTGTCGTAGGTGTCCCGAAAGTTGCAGATGCCGATTTTGCCATCGGCCAGGCCGACGGCGATAATTGGCTGGTCGCTGTGGTAGGAGGCGGCCACGCAGCGCGCATACTGATAGCGCGTTTCGTTGGCCAAATAGTTGACGGGAATGTAGGGCAGGCGGCTTTTTTGGCCCAAATCGTCCTTGCCGCGCACTTCGTACAGGTTGATCTCCTGGCCCCAGGAGACGAACTTGTCGGGAAAGCTGGGAAACCAGCTGATGCCGTGTATGTTGCCGCTCATGTTGAGCCAGTGCTAGCGTTTCTTTAGCACAACTTAATTGCGTCGTTTCTTATCAGCCTCGCGAGAAAAAAATATCCAAACAACCAGACAGCTGATAATGCAAATAGAGATGGACAACATTTACTAGAGTTGCATCGAGACGTTCTGAATTGGCTCAAGTGAACTACTTACTGAGCTGAACAAACGAACTGCGGGCAGTTCATTTTACTTCTTTGCATTTTATTTTATTCATATATCAGCATATTATTTTATTCATATATATCATATGCTACGTTTGTTTTTGTTATTTAATTGGGTAAGAAAGCGTTGTTTAACAGTTGGTTAACAATAAATAAATCATAAAAAAATAAATTAACAAAATTATAAAAAATTAAAAATAAATCTCCAATATTTATATTCCCCATGTAAACACGCTGTTAACAGGCATACTTTGCTCTTATATGTGGAGCAGTGTGTTACGTTAGCAACGAGTAACTTTGAATTTATTTATTATGACAGAAACGTCAAATTCAACTAATAAAAATGGTTTTTTGTATTATAAAAATAGATAATTGCTTGACATATTCACCGTCAAAGGAAGCAAAACCATTTACCATAGGCTTTACAGTGGGATTTTAAATAATAATAAAACTATGATGGTGTCACTCCATTATAGTCACAAATAACTTAAGTTGCATAGCGACTAGCTTTTACTTAACACTTCTTAGCTACCATCTCTGTCAACAGAGGACGCTAGCGTGAAAACTGAGCAAAATCTTCGAAATAAATAACATATTTTCGAATTTTTATTTCTGGGCTCTAAGTGTCATATCAGCCAGCTTTATTCATTGCATGTTAACTACGCGCTCTGACTGCAGATGGCGCTGGAGTGAAAATTTGAAAAGAAACCCGCGAAAAGAAAAATATTTTTTACCAACTCATTATGTTTCCCCTTTTTTATATAACTTTTACCATGTGGTAATCGGTTCGACCCGTTGTGTAAGATATTATTCATATTCTGTTCCACCCGAATGCACACGCAAGCATAAAAGTTCGTTTATGCTTTATAAGGCGTACGTGGGTAACTACTCAAGTGAATCAACGTCATAAAAACATAATTGTTATTTGCCATTTCGGCAAACTGTGGCGTGAAGTGAGCTGAGCTCTTCAGTCTTTGTTCTAAGTGCTGTCGCGAAATTCTGGTATTTAGTGGAAAATTCGCATATTTATTGTGGGATTTATTGGTGCTCTCGATGCGCTCGCTCAAAGATAAATAACAAATTTAATTTCGTGCTGTGTATTGATATAAACTGTCATAACAGCGCTTGCCATCACGTTTATTCAATTAAGAATTTATAAAAACAACAACAAAAGCGGATCGCTCTGCGTTCAAATACAAAACGCACGCAGATGTGTCATGCGGTGCACACAGCTTCCGACGGAAACAAAGCAGCATCAACTATGTCGGCCAATAATGCGGCGGAGGCCCCAGTTTCCAGGTCAGAAAGTGCAGCCGGTCAGTAATGTGATGTCGCATATCCATAAAATATATCCATCACAATTGCCATCGCCTAATTGATTTCGTTTGAAATCTACGAAAAGCACGCCAAAAAAACAAGAATAAATAATTGTAGGAAAATAATAATTATGCCCCGGGGCTCGTCAACTAATTACGATTGAAATATTTTCGGCTAATTTGCAATTGTGCAATTTGTTGGCCATATGCAAAGTTTAATGTCCTTAGCCAGCAAATTACAATACATATAATAAATCGAATACCCGGTTCCCAGTTGCTATTTCCAGATTTACGCATATGATTTATTTGTTACATTTTGCATTGGTTATATATGGTATTCTGTGCCGGCTTCAAATCAGCGTAAATCATTTTTGATTAATTTATAGAAATACTCGTTTTGTGCATATAATATATCCATTGGGACTTTGTAATGCGAAAGATTTATACAAATATTGAACGAATTTTTGTGCCTCTAAAAAATGTTAGTAAATCGAACTTGGAATTTTTATATTTATTGAATTGATAAGCAAATTTGACGCTGAATCGGATAAGTTTAAAAAATTAAAAAAACAAAAATTTATTTACAAATGTTTCTTTTTAAATTTGAAAGTTTCTAATCTGGAACCAAGATGGAGTTAATTGTTTTGACAAACATAGTTCTTGAACCGAATTTAACCAACTCCGAATCCCATATTTATTTAAATAGTTATTATTATATTATAATAAGTATTTTTGTCTGTTATTTATTGCATGAGAAATTATTAAATGAAGTTGTTTCGTTTCTGTTTTTAAAATTTTTTTTCTCTGCCTCCATTATTAGAAAATCTTTTCAGTTTTAATAAGTTCAAAAATTTCAAGAGTTTTAATTATTTTCATGAATTCATTCAATACCGTATAAAGCTAATTTGTCAATAATTAAGGTGGTAAACTAGTTACTCGACAAAAAATTAATTAATTTTTAATGGAGAATTTTTATATTAAAACAACCCAAATTGCTAGCGAATTCCCACGCTATTAATTGTCATCATTTATATGAAAGCAAATATTTGCGCTCCCTTTTGAAATGAGAATTGCAAACATGGTTTTTTGTATAAAAACAGTTCAGCTCGTTCAGTACTTTTATATCCGGTGCAATAATCGTTAACGAATCATTTTTAACAATGGCTCAATTCACGCACAGAAAACATATGATATAGACCATGTCATATGCTGCATATTTATGCGACTCGGTTGGTGGAGTGCCATATATCAATTTTGCACCGTTTAGCGCTATGCGATGCTTATAAAAAGTGAGAATAACGAATGATAATAATAATAACGAGCGCCAATGAAATTGCAAAATTAATGCCTCTCATGTAAATATGTGGCATGCATATTTCATGACAAACGCGCCACAGCTTAAAAAATAAAAGCAAAAACAAAAACCATCAGCTTCAAAAATACCCTGTACACCGTTCTATTGTCGAGGATCTTAAGCTTCTATATCTATATCTATATCTATATCTATATCTATATCTATATCTATATCTATATCTATATCTATATCTATATCTATATCTATA
>SCDY01002209.1:0-28052 GCA_004143825.1 Drosophila micromelanica | reverse complement strand
TATCTCCCACAGTTTTTAAGCTAGAGTTACCAAATTTAGAGGGTAGATAACTGGCCACCGCCTTTAAAGATCGGCACAAAATTTCGGCGACAAACCCCCTTCCCCACTCACACCCCCACCTCCACCAACACTCACACCCCCACCTCCACCCCCATTCTCAAATATCGAAATTTTTTAAAACAATAATAATAATTAAGAATGTGAACGAGTATAACGCAGTCGGTAACACCCGACTGCAACGTTCTTACTTGTTCAGTTTTTAAATTAGTTTAAACTATGGAAATATACTGAAAGAAATCACGTTTAATTGAACCGATTAGAATCAATTAATTGATTTAGATTCTTTTTGCGTTCATTGAGTTAAGAAAATGTTAAAATTCTAAACAGGAAATACACTTGGAGAAATCAAGTTAAAATTAGCAACAATTGAATTTTAGGTAGTCAAGTTAAATAAGTACTAAATACACTCACACACGGTTTTCGCGCAGTGTACGCCCTGCCATTATAATTCATTATAGGGCTATTAAAACTGAGTGGACTTTCATTTACAATTGAATTAAACGCTGGCTCAATAATTGCCCACCTTGTGGGGTCAGCTGCCATTCATTTATCGCCATTCATCGCCAGTGCGATGCCATTGCGTCAAAAGTGACGAAACAACTGTTGTCTTATCAGCAGCCATTGGCCATTCCGTTTGTCCGTTTGTCATTCAAATGCGAAAGCGTCTCGAGAGACAGATGATTTTCACCTCCCCCCAATGGAGGCAACTGATATCGCGTAACGTGTGCCCACATCTGACCCAAAAACGTTTCCTGAACTTGACATTCGCAAACTTGTTCCAGATGGGTTCGCCTAACACTCCCCGATCACAATCGCAGTTCCTTGCCCAATCACTTAGCACGTGCGTGACTAGTTGGAATAGCTAACTTATTTTCCAGTGTATTTAACACGTTTCCAGACGGCGTCCAAAATGATTTTCGTCGTGCGTCGCGAGTCCAAAAACAAATAACGTTCGGACATGTCAATTAGGCCGGCGTCTAGGCATTAATTAGGCACGATTTATGGCCTTTATAGTTAACGCTGTGCTATTATTATTGTTTGGTTAGTTATCAAATAATTTGTCAATCAAGGGGTATCAGTTCAGGTATCTATATACTATCATATTACGCCAACAATAAATGAAGCTCATGTCTCTAAAAAAGCTTCTTTGAAGTTTAACAGCCTTTTTGTTTTAAAAAAAAAGTTAGGGAAGTTCAGTTAAGTAATTAAAAAACAATTCTCAGAAATGTAATTTAAAAAGTGTACTTTAGTGTAAACTATTAAAATTAAATTTAATGAGATCTTTAAGTTTATTTATGAACTTGAAATACTTTGTCAATCTCTAATCCATAAAAAAAATAAAACAAAAAAGTTGTAGATTTTTGTTTTTGTCTTTTATCACCCTTTAAACTACCTAGCGGTAATATATTATCTAGCTTATCATAAGTAATCAGAATCACTTTCGCTTATGATTATTATGATGTGGCTTCTGTTTGAGTATATCTAATCTTTAATGTCTGTTTTATACGCATTCATGACAGCGAAAAATACTTAAGAACACAATCTGTAAGTATATACAAGGTGTGTATAAATATATATGTAAACATATCGTTAAAAGGAAAAAAACCGAGAGAGCTTTTTATTATTCATGTGTCATATTTGGAAGACCTTTTTTTTGTGTGTTTGCTTTTGAGTTTTGTTCGCGCAGTTTATTTAAAGAATTTAATGGAACAATTTGTGCAAAAGTAATTACCTGCAAATTGTACAACCCCCGCACCCCCTTCTGAACTTTCTACAAATAACCCAAAACTGTCTGCTATTTGTTTATATGTATGTTATCTGGATAATACAAGCTGAGCGTGACGAGAACTCAAAAACCGTATCGTGCCAAACGCCAACAAGAACGAAAAACGCAAATGGAATTAAAAACTACAAAAAAAAAAAAACAAGCGCACAGAGAGAAATTTTAGGTTACATTTTAGCTGCATTAAATGGATATATTGAATGTGTTTGCGGGAAGTGTCTCAATTTAGCACTCGCCTGATGTGCAGCTGTTTTATTTCTCTATTTGTTATTATT
Source organism: Drosophila micromelanica (assembly GCA_004143825.1). NCBI lineage: Eukaryota > Metazoa > Arthropoda > Insecta > Diptera > Drosophilidae > Drosophila > Drosophila micromelanica. The sequence continues at coordinate 25,934 of SCDY01002209.1, read as the reverse complement.
ATTTCTGTGTCGAGTCCGAGCCAATGAAGCAAAACAAGATTGCAAATACACACAACTATTCACATACACATTTTCATACTTAGATATGACGCTGTTGAAATGCTCTTACATGACAATAGATAATATAAAAAAAAACTATAAGATCTCTTGAAATAAAACTTTCAGGAAATATTTAATTTCAATTAAAAATCTTCTTAAATTATCATTTCCCATTAAACAAAAACAATTACAAAAAGACTATTTAAAAAAATTGTCAAATTCTAATATATGAGCTGCTTAAGCTTTATCAAAAAGTTATTTAAATAGATTTATTTTCTAAGAAAAAAAATATCGCCTGATATGTAAATAATCTAATCTATTTATATTGAAAACTTTCTTCTATTTAAATTGTTTTAAAAATTATTTAATGTACTTAATATCAGCTTTATCACAAAATTAATTTAATAGTTTTTTTTCTATGAAGCTCAAAGATAAGATAGCTTGAAATAGAATTTTAAATATTCCAGTCTGCGTAATGACAAACACACCTAGCTCAGCTATAATACCCCCAACGGCGGCTAGGGCATAAATCACTGATAGACTGTTTTGCATTTATTTTTGTATGGCGCGCACGAGATCGCGGCGATATCGGCGACATTACGCGACATCATCAACATCGTTGACGAATGCGTCGTGTCTACGACATCGTTCATTGATGGCAGGCAGGCGGCAATTGCTGTAACATTGCCAAGTGCATGTGCCCCGCCTCAGTGTACAAATGTAAGTGAACTTACAGAGCCTTGGCATAGAGTCCGTGCGGAATGGAAGCCAATACACCAGCGCCATCGCCAGTGTCGTTGTCGCAGGCGCAGGCGCCGCGATGATTCATCCGTTCTGACAGGGTCTGGGCATCACGTAGAATCTGCAAAAAAATGTAATATATCACATACATATATCAAACGATTATTGTAGCGGTTAATTAACAGTAAATTTACCTTGTGAGAGCGTTTGCCATCGATGGCCACAATGAAGCCAACGCCGCATGCCTCGTGCTCGTTCTGGGGATCGTAGAGTCCCTGTTTACCAGGTGCCTCCCAGGGCATCTGCTGCTGCTGCTGCTGCTCCTCATGATCTTCAGCTTGAACTTGGCTCAAATCCGACACATTCGATTGCTCGTTATTGCGCGACGTTGCGTAGCTAGCAATGTTATCGATATCGTTATCGTTTTCAAAGTTATTGTTGCTGCCGCTGATGCTGCTATCAACACTTGTTGCACATTCAAATTCGCAATTGTCAGTGGTTATTGGTGCCATTATACGTTGTTACCGTTGCACTTGCTTAAACTTTTCGCTTTGCGTTGGTCTTTAAAAATGAAGTTACTTTTTTTTTTATATTAACTTTGTTTTTTTTAAGTTTTAACTTGCACTTTGTTAAACAGTTTATTTAGCACAGAAAACTCAGTTGTATTTGCTGTAAAGGAAAAAAAAGATTTATTTAATTTCTTTTAGTTGAATAACTGTTGCATTTGATTTAACACAATTTTTGTATTATAGCTTTTTAATTTGCACTATTTTTGCAAGCATGCACACAATTACACAGGCACATACACACACACTCACGCACGTATTTAGAAATTCTGCTTGCCTCAACTTATTTATTTCACACAGCGCTTTCGGGGGCACACGCGACACTGACGGCTGCTCACAAGCGAATGAGCTCCGACTGTGGAGCACAGCGGTGTCTAACCCCCAACAGCGCCTGCCAGCTGAGAGAGAGAGAGAGAGAGAGAGTAAAAGCAGGAGCAGAGCAGCAACGATCACGCTCGATTGACGCTCTCGAATTGCGCTCACTCGCTCACCCCCTGCAATAGTTTTTGCACGCGTAGCATGGTCCGTTATAAGATTGTTATTGCATTCCACATTTGCAATTGCTTATGCTCTTCTGCCTATCGAAAACTCATAATCGGCAAGTCTGGCAGAGAGGGGAAAAAAGTGCTGCTGCGTAAAATAAATGTGCACTTGAAGCAATATTGACTCAATTCTACCATAAATAGAAGATAGTTGTTCTATCGATCCACACGCTTTGCCCTATCTATTTAAGGAGCGCTCGTTTAGTTGGGGCGGTTGGAATTTATCAATTTCAAAACTCAGGTTTCTGCACGTTATCAAATTGTGAAATACTTGTAAATTATAAATATTTATAATTTTTATATTTTTTTGTTGATCAGTTACAGCACATGCACTTTTACGAGCGCAACGAGTACATTAAAAATTGCAATTCCTGTATACGCTTCAAATATAAATAAGTACCCCTCGAAACGTGAAAAAAAAACAAAATCGACAGACAACAAAAATTTCAACAAATATGTAAACAACAACGTAAAATGCATAATTTAGGATTGTGAAAAAAACAAAAATAATTGCAAAAATAAAATAACATGAGCTGCATTTAAAAACAAGTCAAGATTAAATTAAATTATTATTATTTTTTTAATTTGTTTTTTAACTGCTAATTTCATTAGCTAAGGAATGCATTTAAATATTCAATACAATTTCTTGTAGCATGAATTTATAAACAAATCTATAAATAGATTTTATTACTTCTAAACGAAATGCAAATATGTTTGTCACATACAAAAAATTCGCTAAAAATTCGATAAAAATGGCACAAAATTTTCCATGACACGCGCCCCAAAGAAAGAGAAGAGAACGAAATCAGCTTCAAACTGAACAGAGCCAACCAGATAGATACGAAGATATATGTATATGTATACATGTGTGTTATATATAGATATATGTTAATGAATGCTTCACAAATTAATCAATCAATGCTGGGCATCTAATAAAACTCAGTGATAAGCGGCCAAGTTCAACGATAGAATGAAACACGCGTTAAATCGCTTTGCGTGCTCAAATATTCACATGTGTATATAGTATACTTGTATTAAATTATCAGTCAATCTACTGGTCTGCCATGTATACACACCTACATATATATATGTATATGTACATATGTTCAAAGTCCCAGCCGGCCGGCAAGAGGAACGATCGAACTTATCTGCCGTAGAACTACGTCACGCAGCGACGTTGGAGACGTAAGACGGTGACACATTGTGAAATATATTCGTATCACACAAATCTCTCCCAACTATTTAGTTGTTGCTGTAGCGCGGGGAGGGGTCTCTAATGACTAAATGAACAGACCCAGACCTGTTTTTTTCTTAGGCAGTAAAAACCAAAAAAAAAAAATTCTTAAGCGATAATATTCTTGTGATTGTGGTTTGGGTTATTTGGGGGTCTGCTGCGATTAGTATCATGTGGCAGGCGAGTGTCTGACGCTGAGGAGGCGCCAGCAGAGTTATATGAACGTGAATATACCAAACAGTTTTAGAGATCTACTATTTAATCAAATAATTAAACACTATTTGAGAAAAACCCTTACTTTTCACAGTATACAGGGTATATCCAAGTCGAATAATTTCTATTATAATAACATCAGGTGTTTTGCTTTGTTTAATTTATAATAATTTTTCGTCACACCTTCGCCGCTGACTCTCCCATGTTGAAGATAAGAGCCATTCTGAACACGGGTTCGACGGGTTTTTTGGCACACTGAACTTTTGTTGGAAAGTGCGCAATAAGCGATAGACGAATTTAGCAAAGATTGATGGGCGTCCAATTGATCGTATCGATCAGTTGATAATGCTACACGATTTTCCTGCGTGATACGCCGCTCTGGAGCGCGGGGAAGCTGTATTCCAGCTAAAAATAAAACATGTTTATGAATGAGTTATAGAGTTTGGGTTTCAGATAAGATTTTTGCTGTTGCAGCTGCTTTTGTAGACGTGATGTAGGTCGGACCATGTACCGAGTCCAAATCCGAAGAACCGAACACACAGTGGAAAAATTTAACAAAATTTTAAGTGCCAGAGATTTCAAAAAAGCGACAAGCAACCGCATCCGTTCAGCACAATTGCCTAAAAGTGGCACAAAACTGTTTTACGGGGTATATAAACGATAATAATCATAACTGTGATATATATGTTTATGATTATTTTGTGAGAATGAATATACATATATATGTTTGCTATCATTTCTATTATAATTAAAAATATTATTATTTTAAAACTATTAAAATTTAGTTTAAGGTTTAAAGAGAAATCTTTTAAGTTTATTTGACAAATTGACAGGTTTAATTTAAATAAAATTCACAGCTGAAAGACCCCTTGCATAACTTGAACAGGCGCGTGACGACGAAAACAAATATGTTCTATTTTAAAACCTAAAAACAAGATCTATCTCTCTTATACAATTAAATGACGTCTGAAAGAGCGCAGTTTAAACGGAAAATATGTCCATGAACTAATAGTCAAAATCGCTAATCGCTAATCTTAAATGCGACAAGTGCAAAATACAAAAGTGGAAAAATAAATACATTTTTTTAAACTTTTACATATATCTTTATGAGATCGAAAGTGGCCCACAAATGCACAGACGGGAATAGATACACGATCTGAGATACATACAAAAAATACGCTAAACACCCGTGTGGCAGAGGTGCTGGACCGGGAGGGGGGTGGGGAGTGACTAGTGGCTCATTTCCAGTGTGTTGGTTCAAAGTCCCGGCGATAGGCCGAGACGGTGTATATAGTCTATATTTATACATATATATAAGCACACAAAGATACATACATATATAATTCGCCTATGATATATTTATAAGGTAAACAAATAAGCGGTTGCGATTACGAGGAATGCAACAAGTTTCAATGGCCTCCCTACGAATTAATGTTGAACCATCAAGAAAATATCATTTGCGATAAACAAAAAAACTGTCTTCAATTCCCTGTCAGGGGGGTGGGAAGTGGGAGAGCTGGAAATTGCTTCGTATCCATTAACAGGGTTTCGTGTTGCGTACAGTAAAAATAGATGACAACAAGGAAACGCACAAAAAAAAATAATACAATTTTCATTTACAATCTAATAGCATAAATCTCGTGTATGCTATATACCGATTTAGATTGTTATTAAATTGCAGTTTTAACTGTTTACGATATGGCATTAGTAAATGCGCATTATCTGAAATGTTCGTGTTATCAGACGCGTATTTCAAGTAGTCGCCAATTTTATTGGGCCTGGTAATACACTCTATATATATGTGCTTAGGTACATATAGATGAGTGAACCTGAGCAAATGTTTTGTGCCTGCACTTTGTGCACTTCGCAGTCATCAGCTGAGCAAACAGATATTCAATAGGGAGGGAGATAGCGCCAATTAAGCGTAAATCCACAATATTTAAAAATAGTAACAATTTGTTTTCATTATCGTGATAATGCGGCACAAACTGTCCGCCTTTAATTAGCCAAAGCATTGTAATCCATTGAGAAAGCAACCTTTTGGTTACACAATGCCCCAAGCCTAAAAACTTTTATTGCGCTTTACAATTACAGTAATCGCTCGAAAAGAAGAAACAATAATTACATATATGTTATAATCTTGACATTTTTTTTAATCGATTGCGGGAGGGTAAAATAGTATAAAATGCCATTTAAAACCTGATTCTGAGATAGTCAATTTTTCTATAAAAAATAATGCTAAAATTTACAAAAATATTGACCTCAACGCAATCTCAACCGATTTTAATGCTTGATGAGTTTTGAGCATAGTTCTCAACTCAACAGTATTTTGCGAGCGTTTGCTGTACCGTGAATGAATTACTGCAAATAGATATTCACGCCTGGCATGCACCTCAATTACCCAGTACAGCATTCCCGACAGAGACCATTGTAAAAACTCGTTTATTTGTGTTAATTTTTTAATATATAGCCCTCTAAGTACTCATATAGACTATATAACCAATATATACATAGTACTGTGCTAATAGGGCTAGAATCACGATTCGCGTTTGATTACAAAGTGTTGAATATATATAGCAGACCCAGTTGCAGCTAACCTTGGGTATATAATATGTTCTTACAGCTAGTTTGTAATCTTGTATCTATTAAATTTCTTCCAGTGCTTGTCTGTTCGCTGTCCACAGACTGCTTTCAGCGCCAGTTGCGCCCACTGGCATCACATTTGTCCAGATAATATATCGCGCCCTGGCTGTTTATAGTCGACCAGACCAAGGTGCGGCTCTTCCCCGGCCCGCTGCGACCGCCAATTAGGCAATGGCAACTGCACTTGTCAGTCAATAAGCAAACGTCGCAGTTTTCTCGCTGCCCATTTGCATGCCACGACTCCCGATGTGGCATCATCATCAATTCGCCAGGATTGGGGTTGTTTCCAAAGTCCTTTTTAAGCCGAGGGACTAGCCCACAGCTTTGTACTAGCTTCTGACATGTAATCATTGAGTAAGTGGAGCAAACCAAATGATGAGCGAAGTGGGTTGGGGGGCGTGTCCGCCACTTGAACACTTCTCGCCAGCTGACGTCACATGACTCGTTGTTCTTGGCGTGCTTATCAGTGTGTTTCGAATAATCCTAGCAACGGCAAATCGGTCAGGCGCTCAACTGGCCATTTTCCATTGTTATACAATATCAGCGCCTTGGACGAACTGCTGACGCATTATGGAAGAAAAACATAATACCATATAAATCAAAGGGCATTAAATGCAACGTAAAACTCAATTAAGGAAATTGGCGTCGACAAATGCACCTCTAAAAACAACAACAACAATCGCACATAATAATAAACAATTTTGTTATCTTAAGTATTTGTTACTTTTGTTGTTGTTGTTGTTTGACATAACTTTGCGAATAACCTGCTAACGACGCAATTGGGGCAACATTTGAACACCGTTTTCCACTGAAAAATCACTGAGCCATGCAGCTGCCTGTGGCGACTCTGGCGCCTGTCGCCTAACCGCAAAATGTATCCAATTTCTGTCTCAATTCCCCAACCAATCAAGACTTGTTAGTCGATTATTCTCAGTTCTAAATTAAATGAATTTGTTTGTGTAGAAACGAAGGGGGACAAAGGGGGACGAGGGGAGAGCTGCAGCAACACCTGTCTATAAAATTACCTATTAGAAATTGGAAGAACGCAGACATGGAATGTAGTAAACTGGTTTTTATTTCGGAGCAATGAATTTTTAAAGCTAAGTTTACATATTTTAATTATTAAGGTTTTTTTTTATTAAATATTGTTTAAAAATTAGAACGAGTAAAAATTCTAATTTAATATAATAATAAATATTCTTTCATTCCAGCTGTTTTTTGTGATTCTGTCGCACTGCTGCAGACTTTAAAAAAATTGAAAAAAATTGTACTGCGCTGTGGCAGACCAATTAGATAAATTTTTCAAGTCGCAGCTAAGCGCCGAGTGTAACAAGCTTTTAAACGGCTTTTATCCCACGAAGTAGCTGTAAAACAACGGCTACATTGTTATCCTTTCGATTGAAGTGCACTTGCAAAATCTTCTGGCAGCGTGAAAAGAACTGTGAAAAGTACGACAAGCGCTGTTTGCAGCTGATTATGTAAGTTTATGTGAAGAGAGCAAACACTGAAAAGAGCGAGATGCTGCGGCGCAAGCGAGAGATGTATATATGTATGTATTTCAGCTGTGTGTGTGTGCTATTCTATGTACAGATGTTTATATAAAAGATAAATGTCAAAGGGCAAATGGAAGCTGTGACGTAGAAAGGTATTGATAAAGCTTTCACACACCCCCAACACAAACAACACACACATACGGCTGCACACAGGCGACATTTTGACGCCTACGTCACGTACACAAACCGCAGTCGCAGTCGACGTCGCCGTTAACTCGCTGTGGGAGGCTGCTGAGGCAGAAAAAATACGAATTAAATTGAGAAAAGAATGTCAAAATACTTGACGAAGGATACGCGCAAACACATTCAAACAACTATATATGTATGTATATGTGTTTGAGTGTGTGTATGTTCACACTGGATCGTTTAATGCTGGGCACACACATTCTTCAAGAGCGGCAAAAACAAAAACATTAAAAACGAGCAACGACCAACGCGCAGAGTTAGCAACAAAATCAAAATCACTGCCATGGCCTGCGCGACGCAATTGCAGAGCTAACCTTACACTGACCTTGAAGCGGAGCAGTAGAGCAGGCTGGCTGTCTGCTCTGAAACAGCTTTGGCGCGCACATGGCAAGATAGCAAAACAAGCTGTAGTTATTATCGACGCTGTCGTCGTCGCGTGCAAAGAGACCGAGAAAGCAGAAATACAAAAAAAAAATAGTAAAGCAAAGCGTACGGCGCATCGAATAAGCTGGCAACCGAGGAAGGGGTGGAGCAGCATAAACACTGTCAAATACATACAGAAGCTGAACGCACACACACGCACGCACGCACACAGATAGAGCAGAACTTCAGTTAGCCAACGACAAGGGCGGTAGACTTGCGGCAGGACGGGGCAAAGGGAGAGCTTTGCTTGTGCCGCCACAGCGCCGGCCATAATTGGAGAAACACAAATCACATAATAGCACAATTTATATATACACACAATACAATGCAGGAACATTTATTAATAGCTTTCCACGGAGTGCATTTAATAAGTTTCTAATTTTATGCACAGCACTGTAAGGTGAGGCTGCTTCTAAAGAGCCTACAATTTTCTGCTCTTCTGATTTCCTCCTTTCCACTCCAACTTGAATATGCTTATATTTATATGCAACTGTGTGTGTATGTGTTTCTATGTAAATTGTATCGATTTTTGCAGTGGCAAACTCCTATGGGAATGGGGAAAACAGGCATGCTGGTATCCCAACTTTTATGCACAATCTAGTAAAGTTTTTAAATTCACTGTTGATTTTTAATTTAACTAAACATGTTTTTCATTACTTTTTTGTCACACACTTTCCGTTGGTTGTTGCTGCTGCAGTTAAACTGTTTTCACATTAAGCACACAATTAAGAACTTTTTTAGTATCTCCGTTTAGCACTTCGATATAGTCAACGATTTTGTCAACGACCGATGGACTCAGAATGCGACTGATTCCTTCAAAAGACCGAATGAGAATGAACGAGCGCCTAGGACGAACGTCGCATTTTCATGCATGGAAAAGAGAGCGGCTAACTGCGAGAATGCGAGAGCGCGACAGAAATTGAGAGCTTTCGTTCTTCGCAAATGTTGCGAATGAAGACACTCAGACAATGCACGTAAAACATTAAGCGGCATTTTGTATTGCGGTATTCTTAATCTAAATGCCTAAAAGAATGTTTTAAGAAAATGTATTATTGGCCCTAACTTATGCAGTAAAATTTTCCGTTAGACTAAGACATTGGCCTGTTGAAAGCTACTTGTTATGCTTATCTATCGTATTTGACAAATATCGCATACGACTATCGATGTTAATCAAATTAGTTGATTATTGTGGTAGCACTGGCTGAAAACAAAGGCAGTGAATAAGATTTTTATTTAAAACGCAGTTGTCTTCAGCTCTAATGTTTTTAATATAATTAGCGCATCAACGAATTATTACACATAAAATTCTTATTGGTCGTGTCATTTTTTACCTGTCGTGATTATTTTTGCCTTTTGTTAAGTCGGTCACACTGTCAGTCACCGGCACACAAGTCAACTCGAAATCGAATTGAATTCGGAAATTTCCAGAAACCTAACAAAATAAAGTATAAACAGCAGTTTGTTTAATATAAATATAAACACAATGTCCGCAGACGAAACACAGTTCGACAACATATTGCTGGCCCTGGCCGAAAAGCATCGCGGCGGCGTGCCCGACGTGAGTATCTCCGAAGCGACAGCATGGTCCAAAAAAACATTCGCATGCTCCCCCAAATGTAGTTAGATTACGAGCTATGGCTTATGAATTCCATGCCATGTGCTTCACAGCCACCAACAAAAACAAGGAAAGTTAAAAAATTATCATTATACATTTTTATTTTCAGTTTTTGCAAACTTTGGCCAGCTTTTTGCGACGCAAAACCGATTTTTATACGGGCGCCAAACAGGCCGAGTGGGAGAAATTGCTTCTGGACATATTTCGCAAGGAGTCCAAGCTGGCCATGGCCGCTCACGAGGAGAAAGTGAAGGTACGCGAAGCGGCCCAGCGCATGAAGGATGAGAAGGAACGTGCCGAGCGCGAGGCGCGCCAAAAGGAAATTAGTGACAATAAGATTTGTGATATAAGCGATGAGGAGGCCGCGGCCATCATTAAAGAGGAGGAGGATAAGTTCGTAGTCGTATGATATAATAGAAAGAAAGCTAAATAACATTGACTTATGCCCGACTAGAAAACGACAGAAGCTGCTGGATGGCGCTGGAGGCGATGCCGCGAATGTGGCGGCCACCAACGAGGATATCTCCAAGCCCATCGAAAAGGTGGATGACGAGAGCGAAAAGGATGAAGTGGGCAAATTGCAGCCAAATGCGGGCAACGGCTGCACACTGGACAAATACATGTGGACACAAACGCTGCAGGAGTTGGAGGTGAGTTTTTCGATGGGGAAAATGTATATTTTATTAACTGGGCTTATAGTAGGATTCTTTGAAATATAAATGGGGAGAGAATGGGGAGATTTATAATAAATAAGTAATAGGAAAGTAATGAGGAAAAGTGCATTACTTTAAACTGCACCACTGTCTTTTATATATTATATTATATTACTATTAAAGCAGAAAGTATGACAAATAATCTTTATAGAGAAAATGAGAAATGAGAATTTAATTTTGCAGTCATATTTCTGTAACTTTTATTTGAGCAAAGTTTTTGCTTAAACAAATTTAGATTATTCCTTTCATAATGTAAAAAGGAAGAAACGAAATGATTTTCCGGCAAATATGCATATGTTGTTGACCAGGTGCTGTTGTTAGATGTTTTTGTTGTTGTTGCTAGGGTAATATGCATAATCGTTACGTGTGTCTGGACAGGTGCTGTTAAGCATATTGTCGGCTCAGTTATTGACCCCAGCAACAGTCAGAAAAAAAATGACTAGTCGATGAGTCATAAACGAAAAGAGTTCCCAGCGTGTTTTGCTAACAATTTCCATAAAATTTTAATTCTGTTTATTTGACATATCACAGGGCTAAATAACTTAATTCTTTAACAGAAGAATACATTCGCATGTCCGAATACATATGTACATATATATCTCTATATATGCTTGTGTTTATACTATCTACGGCATTCACTTCAGTTTCTCGGACCGTCCAGGGCTTTGCTGTGATACAATTTGCTGATTGGTATCCATTAATTAAACGCTAATTAGATATAATTCGCTTAATACTAGTATGACGCTGGCCATACACAAAATTTCGCTTCTCAACTGGCGCACAAAACAATTGTCTTTATAATAAATAACTTAACAACTAGCACAAAGACGATGACGACGCATATAACAATAATTGACACGCAAAATACAATAAATAATAAACTAAGAGGCCAAGAAGGGAACGCCCCACGCCCCCCACTCCTCAATAGCGTTAGCTCTTGGGCATGTCACGGGCACGCACTGCAAAAGATCAGAACAGATTATTAGAGATATTCAGTGACTATTTTAATGGTGGAGTACTTACTCTCCAGTGCATAAACCATGCCCATGATGAGCAGCATGAAGATGGTGCTCATGCTGACAATCAGCACCGTCACCTGGCGACCACGATCGCAGAGTCCGCGCTTGGGCTTCTTGGCGCCGCCGGGTTCGCCATTGACCATGGTGAAGTGCATGGAACTGGCTATGGACACAGTGTCCAGGTCTTTGGTTCGTATGTACTGCAAATTGGGATCACCATCGATCGGTATGACGGCGTCCTTCGCATTGCTGGCCAATGCCAGATTCGCATTGTAATTGGCCGACGAGGAGCTGTGGCCATGCACGCTGGGCAGCTGCTCCGACAGCAGCATTTTGTGCTGACGCTCCTGACTCTTGTGTATCTCGGCAAAGCGTTCCAGATTTGCGGCCGTCAGCAGCAATGAGCCGGAAGCGGCGCTCTGTGAATGAAAAAAATGAAATATATATATATAATGAGTCAATTACAGTTGAGGTTAAAGATTGAGATTACTCACCCTAGTGCTGTTGTTGCTATCGCTAGAGCCCTGTGATGAGCGCGATCCTCGCTTGGCGGCCGCCAAGACGGCCGCTGCAGCAGCCGCTGTCACCGCCGCGCTGGTCGTATTCGAATTGGCCGAAACGATGCTGCGCTGCGCCAGCGTTGGCGGATTCGAGTTCGATTTGTTTGACGATTTCGAAGAGCTGGCCGAGCTGATGGCCGAGCTGCTGGAGGAGACGAGCGAGGCGCGTGGTATGTGCCAGTAATCCTGCATCTGCAATAGGTCGCGAAAAATTTGAGTTAATTAAAATAACAACTAGAGTATATATACCGAAAATGAGCTTGATTTAGCTTAGTTGATTATAAAGGAAAAATTTTATTATAAATGCTGCCTATAGGAATTGAAGTTAATTTTCTTATTTATTGATATAATTTTGGTTGCTGGTTTCTTTTAAAAGTACAGGACATAAATGCTGTCTTCTTTCTTCTGTAACCCTATCCTAAAAAAATTCCTTGATTTCTTAAAAATCACATTCATATCTTTATCATATACAAAATCTTATATAATCTATTTATTATTGGCTTTCATATACATATAACCTTTCTCTTCTACTGCTTTCAATAATATTTATAAATATATATATTATTTTTTTCATTTTTTCCATGATGTTGCCCTTTTTGTAGATTTTGTCAAATGCCAATTTCTCAGCAACATTTAAGATTCGCCAGCCCCCCAAAGGGGCTAGCCAGCAGCCTGAAACCCTCGTCTGCTTAAGGTTTTTTTCGTTAACTTTATTTTATTTAATTTTTTTGTCTTTATTTTGTTCATTTTGGTTTGAACATAAAAAGTGAACTTTCGAGTCTGCTGGCAACCCGTTTGATATTTATGGTCTGATATTTGCCTGGCACTGTTTAAAAAGGCAAATTCGTATTCTATTATTTATTCGGCTAGTTTGTTGTTATTGTTATTAATGGGACTCCTCTGGTTTGAATTTTATTTTATATATTTTGTTTTTTCTTGATTGTTGCCTTTCTCATTTTATTGGCAGGCCATTTGGCAGTTGGAAATGCAAATGCCATTTGCATTGTAGGTTGTTTTTTAATTGTTGCAATTAATTCTAAATTTGTTGCACACACCGAAAAAATACACAGACAATTGTCAAGTTCGTTGCCTAAGTCGTTTGTTTGAATATTGAATCGAATTTATTATATTTAAGCATATTGTGTAAATATCATTTTAAGCATGCGGAAGTCTTATCAGCGCTCACAAATATTTTGGTTTTAATTTCTTAACTTGCTTGGCCAGTTTGCAACTGATCAGCGAAGCTTTTCTGTTACTTACTTTGTATTCTTTTATATATGTATTTGTTTTTTGGCAAGCGTACTTAGTTGATCTAAGTATTTATCACACACAATTGACTTATTTGTAATATCACAATTTATAAAAGTTTTTTTCTTGTGCCGTTATCAGTCTTGAATTTGGCTTCTTTTTTGAAAATATATTTTTTGTTTCTTTTTTTTGTGGCACAAAACACTCAACTGGGGCACTGTGCAACAGTCGCTGTTTTGTTTTCTTGCCAGCGACTTTTACGTCTGCAGTCTCTTATATCTGCTTCTTCTTTTTTATATTATTACTTTTCTGTTGTTTTAGCACGCGCCAAACAGAACCGATCTAAACGGCGTCAAGAATCAAACTGAAGCAAACGGCGCGCGCCGAACAGCTAACTAACTGCCCAGAGCCAAACGGCGGCGGCTGCTGCGAACCGAACGTCGCTGCTTGCGCTGACGTTGACGTTGGCGCTGACGTTAACACTGTCGACAGGTTGTTTGCTTCGATGCGCAAACTTTTTTATTTTTTGTTTTTTGCGGCGTTTTTTGGTGTTTGTGTTTTTGTTCTTTTGGCTTTTTTTTTGTTGGTTTTTTCTTGCCTTTTCCGTTTTTTTTTTTTTGTTTTTTTTTTGTGTTTAGGCTGCTGCTATATTTATACAAAATAAGATTCTCTGATCAATTGCCGGTCGTGGCGTGGGCAGAAAATCCGAAGCCCCCCGTCACTTCTACACTACACACACAATTTGATTTGATTTTTGCCGCGCTGTCACTTTGATGTTCTCGGCTCGGCTACTTTCGTTTCGGATCTGGATACTCTATAAATAGCATCGTCGGCACTGTTTGCCTGCCCTTTTGCTTGGCTTGCGCCCCGGGGCAAACACTCTTTTTGTTGTTGCCAAATTGAGCTGCAACTTTTGTGTTTGGCTGTTGGTTAATCGCTTTTTGAGCGCTGCTTGTAAATTGGGCACGAATCCCACGGCGCAGCAACACATGAGTTGAAGGGCACACACAGCGTGGGCGTCTTTTTTGCGGGTTTCCCAGATCCGGTTCCAACAGAAGAAGAGTAGCTTGAGTGTGTGTGTGTGTGTGCAAGATTAAATATTATTTGTATATCTATTGTTTTTCTCTCTTTTAATTGTTAAAGCTGCATAGCTCGCCCTTTTGTTGTTAGCTGACTGATTGGCACAGTTTTCAAAAAATAGCGATAGATCATTAATTCAGCTGGTTTTTCCCAACCATTTTTGGTCAACTTGGCCATATTTAAGCACAATTATTAAACAATAATGTTCTTATTTGGAATACTAATATCAGCATTTAACGTCACAGATTTACACAAGAGCGGTGGATTATGCAAAGATACAGTGGAACGATCAGCATATAATATACATAAATTGTACTGTGGTACAATAATAATTTATTAAGATAAAGCACTTGTGATATAGTCTTAAAAAATGTGTAATTTCTCTGAATCTCAAGTATTTGTTGGCGACATTAGCAAACAAGATCTCAAAGTTAGCAACTAACATCATTTTGCTTGCATCACAATTCAATTTAGCTTGTGTTAATTATATTTCATGAGATCATTAACCAATTAATAAGCAATAAATGCTTGCTGTTTGAATATTTGTGACTATTGTCACACTATGCCAACTGTTATAGCAAATAGATTGTTACAATTTTACTTATTTAGCTGGCGGTAGCAACAAACATAAATTTGTCTTCATTTTGTTGTTGTTGTTGTGTACCCCTCGATCAAGCATCTTGTTATCACCTTTTAAGTGAGACAAGTGAGTGGTCCCCAGATGCTAGAGACACTATATATATATGTATAATATATGTGGTGTGTGTGTTCGTTTTAATCAGCCGAGTTGACAAAGATTTACCTGACACTGCCAGTTACCAACAGCGCACAAACGTAAAAAGTTGAGAGAATCAAAGCAGTCAACACTTTAGCCAAATAGAATTGAGATGAGTTGAGTTGAAACGCGCTTCAGATGCTGCTCACTTGAGCAGCCACACTAGCTACACATCAAAAGAACAACAACAACGAGCCGAGGCAATCCAATTCAAATTCAATCTACAGCCACAGCCAATACGTTAAATCAACAACATTCACCAAACGTTCGTTGTGGCTTCTTCTTCGCCTCGTACGCTCAGCCAAAACAAACAGCCAACAGCTGTTGTTGTTATTTTTATATTGCTTTTGCATATAATTAAGCATGCAAAAAACAATTTATGGCCAAAGATTCTATTGACGCGCGTTTTGCCGGCAAAAACGCTGCCAACTGGCATTTCGAATTTTGACTGCATGCATGGAAACGTTTGTTTGATGCGAGTAATATTTGATTTTTTGTTTTGGTGACAATGTTTAATAATTTGTTGCCGTTAACGGAACGGGAAAACCCCACCCTAACACAAAATGCGACCATTGATGCGCGTCACAACTTACTTGCTTTCCCAATGGACCAGCACACAGAATGGCAGAATAACAAGAATTTATCATAACATAAGAATCCAATAATATATAAATTTATATACTCTTTTTTTATGGTAATCAAATGTTTTCTATTTCTCTCAAAAAATCTCTTTGAATGTGTGTGTAAGATAATTACTTTCCTACCTACTTTCCTCTCTCTGAATACCACATCTACATTAATATTAATTAAATCGATAACTTTTCGATTTCGTTAATACTAATCGATTTAATTTGGCGTTGGACTACTTGTTAGTTAAAATTCATAGCTATTAATATTGATTGTATTGATAACTTGTACTTATCTTAAATTGCAATAGATTGCTTTTTCATGTTATCGATAACTATTCGATTTCTTCCTTCATCTACTCACTACTGATACTAAATATGCTTGCGAACGATTTCTTTTGAAACAATCTTCGTCTTCTCTGCGTAACAAACAGCGAGTTATTATCATAATACCCTCAGCTAGTAGGTGGCTGTATAACAGCATTTGTCGTAGCTAATTTCGGAGATTAGCGCTTTAGAGAAAATTTGCCTGCGGGGTCTAACGCGAGCCACAAACACGATCAATGATGCTGATCATTAATGAGTCATTCCACTGATAAACGGAAATACTATGCGTAAATTCTTAATGACGTCAGTTAAGCGTTTTTAGTTTATAAATTGTGGGTTTTTCTGCCTAATTACGTACAAAAGTCAAAGTAATAGTGAAATGAAACAACGTTTACGATCAGTTCTTTACGGCGAACATAAAGTTAGTTGTTTTGAAACTTAAGTTATACCTCGAATTTTGTGAACAGCTCTGAAATTGTCAACTTAGCTGACGAATACCAGAAGAAAAAGTCATACAAAACGATCTTCAACAGTAACAAACAATTGGCAGCGGGGGGTTCCAAATGGGTAAATGAACTTTAGTTTTGCTTTTGGCCGGAGATCCGTTTTAGCGCGAATTTTGTTGGGTTCTTTTGGTTCCTGGTACACGTAACGTGGCTTTATTTGCCTTTAAATGCTAGATTTGTATCAATTTATTTGTTCGTAATCCGGAGCTATCGATCATTTAGCTGAGTTATGAATAGCGATCGCTTATGCTAATTTGTCTCCAAGTAGGCCAATAAGCTGTCGCATAGTTCGGTTCTGGCTGACTTATGCGTATCGCTGTTTATCCGTTTATAGGGGTCTTAACTGCTACCGGATCTCATCGAAGCAGCTCGAAGCTTAAAAATTTCAATTGGCGCATACACAAAGCACTTGAGATACGCTTATGGCGGGTATTATTCCAATAGAACTAGTTTGCAGCTCGGTCGCCATTCTAATCAGATTTACGTTATTCAATTGATGCTTTGGCTGTTAAGTGGCGACGACTCCGATCTACTCCAATATACTATGGGAGACGATCGATTCTTTTTGCAGGTTTTTTGTTTTTGTTTTTATTTTATTCGGGGTTTTGGTCTCTGATAATGTGTTATCGACGCAGTCGCGCCACTCACTCGGCTCGCTTGGTGTTTCTCCGGCTAGCTTTGAATTCATTTTTTTTTCTTATTTAATTTTTGTAGATTTTTGTTTTTTTTTCTGGCAGTTTTGATTGTTTCCACGCTGGTTTGGAGATCGGGGTTTCGTGCCAGGCACCGTGCCGCTTCTTTCAGCATAAATTATACGTCACATTTAGAAAAAAAAAAAACAAATGTATTCATAGTTGTTGCTTGATTTTGTTTCGAAATTCGTAGAATCAAGCAAATTGGCCAAAACAAAGCGCGCCAACAAAAACAGTTAACCGTTTTATTTGAAAAACGGCAGCATCAACAAATCGCATGAATTTTAAATTTCTTTCACTTTAGCTAATTTGCATGCCAAGAGATTTAAAAAAAAAAAATAATATGAAAAAAATTTACCCTAAACATAGAAATCAAGCGCGAATCTTATTTTTTATTGAAGAACTGGTGCACAGCGCTAATGATCGATTAGTTGGCCATCGATAAATGCAGGCCGACGCTATTTGCATATTCGGCAACTGTCAGACTTTGTGTCTGCTGATCTTCAGACAGATTTCTGTCTCAGCCTCTCTCCCTCTCTTTTTCTTATTCTCCTCATAAGTGTGCCAAAGGTCTGTCATTATCGTTGTTGTTATATTCATTAATTCAAACGCGACACCTTTTCCGTATGCTTTGAACTTTGACAGACGACTAAATTGTTGCCCATAGTTTTGTTGTTGTTTATCTTTTTTTCAGTCGCATCATGTTTGCGCTTTATTGTTGGTTTTCATAGCTTTCAGCACGCCTATTTGCATGAAGCATTGTTTGCCTTTAATTTTGATGCCGTGATTTAATGTGCCCCTTTGTGCGCCAGGTGTCGCTGTGATTTGTGTAAATTTCCTGCTTGTAAAAAGCTAGCAGCCAGCATTAAGAATTAGAACTGTTGTTTGCATAACCTTCGCAACACTGTGAAAGCTTTTGGTGTTCGAAAATTCCCTTTCAAATTCCGAGCACACGACAGAAGGCCAATAACCGATATCGATTGGCAATTACATACACCCACACATTGCGATAAATGAATCAAGTGTTGCATAATGCAGCAACTGCTCTGCTAACAGCGGTCATAATGTTAATGAGAGCCATTTTGAGTGTTTTTGTTCTTGTTAATTTCCCATTGCCGCCCACGCATTTTCTGTCGCCTCGTTTACATCCGCGTGGCAATGCCTCTAAAGTCCCAATTGACATCCGCTTTAGTTTCAGTTTTGACACATTTCTAAAACCAATATGTCAAAAATGTGAGCGACGCGTCGGCGACAAGTTGCTGTTCAAGCGACAACCACATTATTGTTGTCGTTATGTTTTTGTTGTTGGTGCACAGCAGCAATGTTATAGATGAGCTTTTGTGAGAGGGTTGACAAAATATCGTTTAGAATTTGTGCACGATTCAAATGTAATTTATCTAAAAACGATAAAAAAAACCTATTGCTTAAATGAATTGGAATTGGAATATCCATAAAATGTTAAACAAATGCAAACTACGGCGTGTCCAAACAAATTGCTTAACATTAACTGGAATGTGTTTGGAATGTTTTAGTTATGGCTGGAATGGCCCCAATTAAGACTCACGCTCATCTCTAGCACTGTTTTTGTTGTTGTTGCTGTTGACATGATCGCCTGGTGTGATTGCTACTGTTGAGGGGCACCTTGGCTACCCACACACACACATACAAACCCATTCACACAGACACTTGCACGCAGATCTTAAAGCAAAGATGCGCACGCACGAATCTTGTCGTGCTGCGACGACTCCGCTTGTGGTTTCTTGAACGAACGAAAGCGTCCTTGGCTGCGCAGCGGTTGCTTTGTCTGTGATTTTTAATTAAAGAGCCAGCGAGAGCGGCTAACACATTGTTTGCCAGTTGGCTGGCTGACTGACGGCGACTCCACATGCATGCGACTGTGGCAAGTGGGTCGCGCGTTGTCGTCGCCGCTAATTGATTGCAATGTTCTCAGCCGGGCCGAGTGTCTAATAACTTAGGCTTTAATTATGCTGCCGCTGCTGTTGCTAATTTTTTGTTCGCTTCTCACACAAATCGCATTATTAATTTTGATTTAAGTTAATAGAAAAGGTGCTAATGTATGCTTGTGGCCTGCCACATAATTAATGGCCAGCCAGCCAAGCACACTATTATCGACGCCACTGTAATTGCTTTGAACTTGGACAGGCATCACTCAATTCGCCCCGTTCCCCGCTGCATTCTAGTGCTTGTGTCCCGGTCGCAGGCGTTGCCAACCTGCTGAGCTGCATTCCTCTGGCTGCTGCTGCTGCTGCTGCTGCAACCGGATCTGCTGCTCGATATGCATAAACAACCGCTGTACGTCCTTGAACTCTGTCGGGCAGGCAGGCAGTTAAACTAAATTCCCGTTGATTGCAGCAGACCCAGCTACGACGCCTGCATTGGTCCTTGAGCCAAGCCGGTGAAGGGCAGCTCCAGCTCCAGTATTTTTCAGATTGCAGCTGCTGATACAAGACGTGCCTCTTGGCCAACTGTGGACTCGGAGTCCGCTTGTGTGTGTTTTTGGTGTATGTTTATTTATAGATCGTTGCTTTTTGTTATTAGCTGCCACAAGGTTGCCCCAAAGCACTGGGCATCATCATCATCCACATCGGTAATTGTTATTTCTGTTGACTTTGTTACGTGGCCACTAGAATGTCTAAGGGGGGCCCCAGATCATTAATCACAAATTACATGAACCGGAGACGTTTGCCTCCGTTACGTGCTCATAATTGTTTGCAATTGGAGTTGATCTTGATCATCAAACACAACACAACACAACACAACAACTGGTTAACACATATTCTCCATTCTAATTGCAGCTAAAGATTCCCTTCAACGTGCCATTCGCTTTGCGTGCTCGCGACATTGTGGTCAACATCGGCAAGAAAACATTGAAAGTGGGCCTCAAAGGTCAAGAGCCGATCATCGATGGTGAGCTCTGCGGCGAGGTCAAACAGGAGGAATCGGTTTGGGTGCTCCAAGACAGCAAAACGGTGCTCATCACACTCGAGAAGATCAATCGCATGAACTGGTGGAGTCGCCTGGTCACCACCGATCCGGAAATATCCACGCGCAAAATCAATCCGGAGCCATCGAAGCTATCCGATCTGGATGGCGAAACACGCAGCATGGTGGAGAAAATGATGTACGATCAGCGCCAGAAGGAGATGGGTCTGCCGACCAGCGAGGATCGCAAGAAACAGGATATACTCGAAAAGTGCGTGAAAATTGATTCTTTATTTGAATGTATTTTAAATTATTTTCTTAATATGCAGATTTAAGCAACAGCATCCCGAAATGGACTTCTCCAAGTGCAAGTTCAATTAAAGTACAATTACTGGACACCTTCAATATCCTTGATTTCAGTATAAAAAACACACAAGCACACACTCAAACACACACACACATTTGAAGTGTGTTTCTGCATTTTTCTTACACTTACGAATAAATTAGCAACAATTTGTTCAACATTCAAATAAAGCGAATACATTTAATGTGATGCCGTTTTACATATGTTAATCGTAATTGGTCGCGTTCGGGGTTTTTAGTGAAAGCGATTAAGTTTCTATGATAGATCACAGGTCGGCGAACAAATGCCGCCAAATTAAATTTAAAAAAAAAATGACAACAGCTAAAAAAAGAGAACTTAATAAAATAAAACTCGGTTGAATTTCGGTGGGAGCGACCCAAAGACACGATCTTAACTCAGCGATAAAAGTAATTTTTCATTTTTATTGCTGCTTAAATGCAATTAATTTTGTGCTAATTTGTTATCTCTCAGCCGATTCTCAGCCAGTTTTGTTTGGTTGTCTCTCTTTAAACGATCTGGCCATGGAAATGGAATTTCAAATCAGATCAGAGGCTAATAAAGTTCTCAGCCATTTGATTAGAATGTGCTAGATAAAGATACAAGATAAAGACAGATCGATAGAGGGCGCTTTTGTGGCAAACTCTCAGTTCTAGGTGCTGATTTAGCCGGCATTCAGTAGTTCTCTGGGTCATTGGCTTGATTTGTATACGCGTTGAACCCGTTTCATCGCTGGGCTATAAATTCACTAGCTGGCTCTGAAGTGCTAAGCAATTTTACTTCTTTTATTTTATTTTTTTTTTTGACTGCCTAATTTGTTGTTTCGCTATCAGCGACAAATCAAGCGATTTGAGCGATTAGTCGCCGTTACTTAGTCCGACACGCGCCATATTTCGACTGTTATCGACTGTCATCTGACATGAACTCGTGAATGTGTCACGCGTGCCGTGTATCGATTAAACAAATCGATGACCGAACTAAGTCAATAAATGACGTCCTCATTTAAATACCGTTTTAAAATAAAGCGTATCCACTGGCATTTTATCTCATTTCAGTAAGCAATAAAAAACAGCGCATTAAAAATTTGTGAAATTCCGCAAAATAAAGCGCCGCAAGTAAGATGCAATCGTTTTTGTTTTGTTTTTTTTATGTGCCAGTATTTTTTTTATTTCTAGTAAATTGGGTTAGGCAAATGTTGCAGAGTGGAAAAGTTTTGATTACATCAGCATTGGATTTGCAGAGTAAAAGTCTGAGATCTGATGATTAAATGTACAATAAAAAGAGATGTCTGTGCTTAATTGAGGCAGACGCGTGTTTGACCAAGTATTTAGCCTTTTAGAGCGTAGCCAAGGCTAATTTAACAACTATTTGCCAACTATTTCCGATTGCCTACTGTTCCGCTTCGTTGTTCATCTCCAGATTCCAGTTGTATTATTTCTTTTGTCTTTGCGGTACATGCACAATTCGTAGTTTAACAGCCCATTAATTTAACTGAAATTTATTTAAAGCCGTGTTTAACAAGCCGCAAAAAAAAAACGCGCTAATTGATAAATGGATTCAAATCAAAACAAAAGATTTGGCTGGCATTTTTTTGTGGGTGGTGGAAGCGCTTGCATTAATTAATTAATTCATAATTCAAATAATTAATTAAATTCTGACAAATTTTGCACAGCGGGCGACTCACAAGAATGAAAGAAAGAAAGAGAGCGAAAACAAATGTAACAAATTATTTTTTGAGCCAACAGCGATTCTAGGTCCAGAATCGGAGGCTCAACCGGATTTAATTTAGATTTTGCATTGTTATCGTTTGGCTAAAACAAATTGGATTTTAGTTTATTGGTTTGTTTGTTGTTTGAAATTTCGAAAGTACAAGATGCTTTCATATTAAGTATCCGCTTTTGGGTTTTTTTGGGGAATTTGGCATCAGAGCAACCGGTTGATGCTACTGATACGGGTAGAAAGAGATAGAGAGAGAGAGAGAAAGAAACCCATTGAAATATTATTAAATAAGCCAAAAACATGTTTAACATGGCAAATAAGTCAAGTGCAGTACAAGATCAGATCAGAATTGATTGAAAACAAGTAAACACAACAGTGAATTAAAATTGATGGATTTTTATAAATAACATATGCACAAGTACAATATACCGTTAGTTGACCTTCAGCTCATTAGGCACCCTCCCCGAAAAAATATCGATCAGCAATCGTTGAGAACGCGCTCGAGTTGCGAAAAAGCGATTGAACGATGAACTGTTAAAATGACGCACGTGATGAATTGCGTCTGGCAGGCAAACCCAACCAATAAATATATCTACATATATAAATATATGTGCCCGCCATAAATAACGAATCCGGGTGCCGGCTGAGACTGTGCCTCTGACTGTTGAGTGGCACTTTTTCCCTACCCTGCTTCAGCTTGTGCTTGTTCTTGTTTGTTATTTGTGCTAATAACTCTATATATATTATTATTTATTCTTTTTTTTTTTTTTTGGTTATTTCGAGTGTTTCCCACATCATCAAATCAACAGATAAATGTGTGTTTGTGTGTGTGTGTAGCTATGGGGCGTACTCGATCTGGCCTGGTCGCGTGGGTTATTTCACAGAACGTCGTCAAGTCTCGGTCTCCATCTCCGTCTGGGTCTGATTGTGGCTCTGGGTCGGGCCTGGGGTCTCATAATTGCCACTCATTTGTTATTTTTAGCATTAAATCTTGTTAATGCCGTCGCGCGTAGCCACTGCGCGGCCCATTAACTATATCAGTCGACCGACATCGTTGCTTACTATTTTTTTTCTTCTTTTGTCCGCGTCATGCCACTAAACAAAAGACTTAGGCAACGAACTTTAGTTAGAAAACAGTTTTTACTTTTTTTGTCTATTTCAAGTCGGAAACATTTTGAAGGTCAATCCCCCCGCCCGCCCCCGCCTCAGTCAAGTGACCAACGAGCGATGCAATTAGCTTAAATTACAATTTTACAAGCCCCAAAAACCGAAACCAGGCTGGCCGCAATTGCCGCCAGTTAACGTCTGAATCACTTTCGGGCGGGGCGTGTTGCCGTCTGCACCAATCTAATAGAGCTGTTGCCAGCCGAGGCTGAAACTGAGGCTGAATGGGCCCGAGGAGGCTCGAGCTCTGTCTGTCTGCTGGTGGGCTTGTCACGGCGCCAACGAACTGTCGAGTGTCGAGTGCCACCGAATTGGCATGCAAAAGCCATGTGGCAGATGCGCCAAGATTAATGCCCGTGCAGGTCTTTGGCTTATGTGCCCAGACACGGCTGATTTCATCAGCCAAATGTTCTACTCTGGTATCGGTCGCATTGATTTGCATGCCAATACACACATACGGCTGTGACTGCGCCTTCGACATCAACATCAACATCAACTTCGACTTCGACTTCGACTTTGACTGTGCTCCCGGACCTCTGACGAACAGCCGCCCACATTCGCTGCTCGCTTGCCAATCGCATTCACTTCGCTTAGCTGCCTGCCTGCAGGAATTTCGCAATTAGTTTCGATTATCGCCTGCTGCATTTGCAATGCTAATGTGCTCAGGTGAAGGCGAATACCAGCCTGGAGACCGGGTAAAACAGTTGTGCATGTGCCCCAAAACTGTTATACAAACATACAAGCTCAGAATCAATCAGAATATCAGTTGTTAGAAACTCTTATACAAATGAAAATATTATTATAATTTATATAAACAGCCTGCAAACTATTTATAAATTTATTACAGCCCATATTTTACATATTTAAATTTTTATAAAATATTCATAGATTGGTATTATGGTATTATGAGAACTCTTAAGCACAGAAATATTCTGATAATATTTAAAAAGCTGAAAATATTACTCTTAGAACTCAATTGGAACTGATTAAAACTGTTATACAGTTTGAGTAAATTTTAAATTAATTTAACTTGGCTTATATAAGTTAAAAAGGTTGTGAAAAAGCATTGTCCAAACTCAAAAAGATGCAAAATGTTCTCTTAACTGATTATTTTAACCATTACCACAAACCATACACAACAAAGCCAAACTGTTATAAAAACTCATAAGAAATTTTAGCTTAAATCACATAAAATTTTATATACATATCAAACTGTTATACATTAACAAAATTAAATGTATTACTTGTTAAAGCGATTACGTATTTCTTTAAAATAAAATCGAGTACCTAAAGCTGTTCTAAAAACTGTTATACCAAGTGGCTTGTCCCTCACTCCCGCCCGCAATTTGGCTTAAACTCCTTTTAAAGCAGCTGCCTTTGGGTACCCGCTACTGTAAGATTTATCTAGATATTGGCCAATTTTGGCGTGGCTGTTGCTGGCCGCGTTTTTTTCGTTTCGTTTATCTGAACTATGACTAATCTTGTGGTATTTAGAGTGCTGGCGACTATTTATTGTTATTGGCTATTATATCGGATAAGTCGGGCGAAGACAAATGCCGGTCGTTTAGAAAGCTCGTGGGTGGCAATAAAAATTGGCTTACAGAAGGCGATACCCAAACCAGATAAAAATGCAACAAATTAAAAAAAACAACCAAGTATCTGTTGCTAATCTGCGTTTGTTGTTCTTTTGTTTTATGTTGGCGTTAAGCGTTCGAGAATATTGTGAAAGGCATAAAAATCGAGAGACGCTGATGATGCATCGTATTTGATTCAGAATCTAAATATGAATGCTAATGCAGAGGCGATTACTAATGAAGTGAATAATTCGCAATTATGCAATACTTGCGGAAGAAAAGTTGATTAAACTCTGGAAACGATCTTTGATTATTTGAAAGGGGAAGTTCTTTAAATTCTAATTGAATTTCGTATCTTTATAATATAAAAAGGTACTTTTTAAAAAGGGGAAGTTCTGTTCAAAGCTATATAAACATTAATTGGATATATGAAATATCTATTATCTGGGGATTTCTAGCCAGTTTGGATACTTCTGTAACTTTACATCAAATAACTCTAAATTAATGATTTCAATAGCTGCCCCAACAATTTATGTTATCCAATATTTAAAATTTCTAAGTGTTTTTGTTTATTCATTATTCATTTGTAATATATATAAATATAAGTATATGTGTATGTTTTATCCAGGTAAACATATAGGTGACCCATGTTTATGAGAAATTCATAGGCTTGATCTGGGAAGTGGCCCCAAAGAGTTTCAAACTGCCGCCTAATGGCTGTGCTAACTTTGCGAGTAAACACTGTGGCTGTTCCAGCCTGCATAATTACATTCATTATACCCTGAACCCATTGAAAATGGGTGAAACAGGGTATTATGGTTTTGTTGAAATGTATGTAACAGGCAGAAGGAGGCATCTCCGACCCCATAAAG
>SCDY01002208.1:0-28838 GCA_004143825.1 Drosophila micromelanica | reverse complement strand
GGGGTCGGAGATGCCTCCTTCTACCTGTTACATACATTTCAACAAAACCATAATACCCTGTTTCACCCATTTTCAATGGGTTCAGGGTATAAAAATGCAAATGTGCCCCCAAGTCGGGCCGACGGCCATTAGGCGCAGTTGCCACCAACCGCGGCCGCCACTTGCCGCTACTTGCTGCCACTTGCTGCAGCCATCATTTGTTATTTGTTATTTGCCATTTGCCATTTGCGCATTGGTAGTTCAACGGCCAGCAAAACTGGCAACAGAGTCTAACTTGGCAATTTGATTATGCCTGTACAGACATATAGATTTAAATAAACGTATATAAACATAAACAAGTACCTAACTGAGTAGATAGCTGCAAAATATATATTGTTTTACAGTTCGAAGCAAAGTTTTCCCATTATGTTCGACCTATGAAATAAATTTTCCAGAATGAATTTCGCATTTTTGGTCGTTCATTTATTTCAGTTTTTTATTTAATTTCAAACATGTCCGTTTTGGGACCTGTTTTCTTTGTTCCAAGTTCAAAAATCTCTCTTACTATCGAATTACATTAATGTTTAAAAATAAAAAAACCTACACTTGTTTTAGGTTTGAACTGTTTTTATGGTCTGGCTTAAATATATCCCAAACTTTTTTAGACTTATGGAATTTTTTATCAGAGTTGCAGATGATTAACTTTGTTGGCAAAAAAAATCAAAATACAAATTAACAAAAATTAGACAATTTAAGAGTTTTGCTTTCAAATATAATAAAACGTTTTTTTTTTTGAATATTCAAAATTCTTTATTACTACAAAAATTTCGAAACTTTTCTTTTTTTGTAAATTTTAGTTGAAGATTTCTTCTTA
Organism: Drosophila micromelanica; assembly: GCA_004143825.1. NCBI lineage: Eukaryota > Metazoa > Arthropoda > Insecta > Diptera > Drosophilidae > Drosophila > Drosophila micromelanica. The sequence goes on along the minus strand of SCDY01002208.1, from coordinate 27,985 downwards.
TGAATTACTTTTGAAATCAAGTGGGGCTTAAAGAATATATGTATGTGTTCTAAATTCGAGTTTTGTCTTGTTGTTAAGATTTTATTTTAAAAGGCTTTTAGGCAAGACAAGACTAGAATTTGGAACACACATATCCCTTAAGTGTAGCATCTCTTAAATAATAATTAAATACATTCTAAATGCAAGATTATTAAATCAAAGCCAAATTTAGTAAAAAGATTTTATGTAGCATATGTTTAACAAGTCTCTTGAGAAAATTAGTATGGCTTGTTAAGATACCCAAACCCGTTTTTCTTTCGGTTGAGGTAATCTAGATATTTAGGTACATCGATTTTCTGAGCAAATACTTTGCTATGCATATCGAATAATTGATGCTGTTGTCTCTACTGAGAGACAGGGTATCTCCATGCGAGTCTGGGCTGTTTATTCAGGTTTAGTTCCACGCCCACTTTTGATTCCAGGCTGGTGTCTCACAAAAATTTGCCATTATCACCTATCATTGGCGCTTTGGCGCCGGGGATTTGTGTGTGCGCGCCATAAAAAAAAGGTGCCATGCAGATTGGCATCTTTGTATCTGTTTTTCCACCTTCGAGGCAATCGAATTGGCCGTGCCATATATTTTGTTGGCCCACACACATACGCAGCCCAAGACAGTTTATTAGCGCGCACACACACACAGACACACAGACACACACGCACACATAGTGACAGATACAAGCTTAACTTTTGCCAATGTCCTTAACCATAAATTTGCTTTGGTAAATCCTCATTGTCGTTGTGTGATTTAAACTTTTGGGTGCGCCTCGGGCAAAAGCCCTGCCACAGAATCCACTCTCAAAATGGATCCGCGACAGCCTGCGAAGAGGCTAAGAAAATTGAAATGAAGCTGCCAGCAGCCGTAGTCCATATTCCGTATACCGTATACCGTATACCGTATTCCGTAGTCCCAGCGGAGACGCCAAATTTATGATAACGTGCGAAAATGTGAAAAACATCGACTGGACGAAGATGAGGTGGGGGGTGGGGGGTGTGGTGTTGGCTTGGCAGGATGTAGGCTGACCAACGGGCATGGGTTAATTGACTTTGGCTGCACACGCGACTTGGCGCAACTTCAATTCTTGTGACCGGAAAATGCAAAGTGCTCCGGCGCAGAGCAGCTGGGAAAGCGGGAGCGGGAGCGGGAACGGGAACGGGAACGGGAACGGGAACGGAGGCTGCTAACCAGCTTACAGCGGTGCCAAGGGGGCGGGCGGGCGGGCGGGCGGACGTTGCATTGCGACATAAAATGGGCCTCAGCCTCGGGGGCGACAAGTTCATTGGAATTGGCATCCAGCTGAAGCCTCCTCGTTTTGGCATCCAGCTGAACAGATTGACAAACAAGCCGCAGCCAGCCAGGCAGGAACTACATTTGAGTGCAGCTTGTTTGGCCACTGTTAGTGTGTGATTGCGGGTGTGTGTGTGTGTGTGTGTGCATGTGGCTGTCTTTGGTTTTATGTCTGCAGGTCTACCATAGATCTGACTTTGCGTGTGCTGCTGCAATTTGCAGCAAAGATTTGTTTTTGTTGCCTGAACTTTTAGCTGTTGTTGATTTTGATACGAAATCTTAGCCAAGACCTCCGAATGTTAATGAAAAACGCAGACAGTCAGTCAGTTGAGTCATTCATTCAGTTAGTCATTCAGTCAGTTAGTCATTTAGTCAGTCAGCCTGATGCAACAAAATCCATGCAAATAAATTTTAGTTGCAGCCACAGCAACCAGCTAGATTTTCAATACCCTAACTGAGGCGATATTCAATTTCATCATTAATTATGTAAATATGTAATAAGTACAAAATACAAATAATATTTAACTCTTGGTATTTTGGCTATAAAGCAATTATTTGTGTCTTTGATGATGATGAAAATTCGCCTGCAGTTCAATTTACTTAATAATTATTACAATTATTTTGAGCGTGAACATTTATTCCATATATCAAATTAAACATTTTGGGTTTTTAATTAAAATTGAACTCAAAGTGAACCAATAAATTAATTTTATACCCATATGTGTTCAGCTGATAATCAAGTTATCTTTAAAAATTTTGCATTTATTTTATATCAAATTAAACATTTTTGTTTTTAAATTAAAATAATTCGTATAAATCAATGATTATAACCTTATGTTTTTGGCTGATAATCAAGTTATCTTTAAAAAAAATTTTAATTTATTTGTTATCAAATTAAACATTTTTAAATTAAAATAAATAATCAATATCAAAGATAATCAAGTTATATTTAAAAAATATTTTATAAAAATGTTAAATGATCTTAAAAAATTTGTTTTTTGGTTTATTCCTTTTAACGCTTTTTCCACACTTTAAACCATATTTCCGTCTGTTTTTTTTTTCATGCAAAAAACTTTCGCATCCAAGGGTATTCAATCTTCGGGTATTCATTCTGATAATCACTATTTTCTCTCTATTTGGTTGTTGTTTTACTTTTAGTTTTGATTTGATTTTATTTTTTAGTGGTGTTTGAGCAACTGCAGGATAAATTGGAATATATATTTTAGAAATTAGGCAATGTCTGGTTAACCGATTCTTTTTATAAATTGGCTCATGTCTGACTTGGCTGCGTATAAATCGGCTCAATACACAGAGAGAAATTAAATGTTGCATGACTGCATTTTATATAGAATTTAATTTGTTGGGTCAGTTTTTTGTTTTAATTTGTATTTCTTTTAAATTGTAAGTTCGTTGTACGGAAAGTGGTTTTTAAAATTGTACCTTAATTTAGTTTTTATTTATTTAAATATTTTTGATATATTTGATATAGTGCTTTTTAAATATATATATATATGTATTACACATTTTAAAATGTTTTTAAAATCAATGCTAGTGGCATATTTTCAATTTGTTTTATAATAATTATATAAATCTATAATTCTAACTACTTATGTTATTCTATTTTTTTAAATGTGTTAAATATATTTATCAAGTAATCTCTAAAATTATTTTTTTTATATATTTTGTCATAATTCTAACTATATATATGTATATGTGTGAATGAACTGCCCTACAAATGATATCCTTTTTCAATAATAAATAAAAAATAGTAGGAGAAGTAGGCAAAAAAAATACGCCGAACTTTGCAAAAAGTATGAAATAAATCATGCCTTTGGCCAATTGCGTCAATTCAGCACATTCTTCTACTTACCACCAGGTCCCCCCTCCCTCCTGCCATGTTGCCCCACTTGCCACTGCTGACTGAGTGGCACACAATACAAACGGTTGGCATTTGAGTGGTGCTGGGCTTGAGGGTGGGTGGGTGGCTCCTTCTGGTGGCTGCGGATGGCCGACGACGCACTTGCCGCTGCCGCTGCCAGCGGCACTGTCTATAAATATTTAAATTTCAAGTTTGGCAAAAGTTTTTTGCATGCATTACCAGGCCAAAGACGCTGCATGAATAGAGGGGGGTAGCAGGGGGGGGGGGGGGCTGGGTTTTCGACTGGCGGGCTGCAGGCACTTTGTTGCGGCAACGGCTGCTTCGCTGCTTCTGTCTGGCAGTCCTGCACCACCCAATCCCACCCGATCCACCAAAAACCTTTTTTTCAGCTTCTTTTTTTTTTGGGTTTGGGTTTATGGTTCTGGCTGTAAAAAAGTTTGTTGTTGTTTTCTTTCTTTTTTTTTTTGGCTTTTTTTTTTGGCAAAACTTGCAAGTGAAATGTTTGATTTTCAATGATTCAATAAATTATTTATATATTTGCGTATGTTGCCCCCGCTCCCCTTTCAGTTAACCTCGAGTGCAGCTGAAAAGCGGCTGTTGATCTTCAATTAGAAGCCGTTGCATTAAAGAGCCAACTTGCCACACTTGGCTGCCTGTTAACTGTTGGTAGTTGGCTGTTGGCTGTTGGCTGTTGGCTGTTGGCTGTCTGCTTCTTGGCAAGTGGCGCGTCGGGCACATTTAAAAGCGATAAATCACCGAGTTTTTGGCAGGCGCTCTCTGCTCGTGCGGTGCCTGCGATATCATTAACTCGCACAACTAACCACACACACCCACACACACACACACACACACACACACACACATTTACCGCAGACGCATTCTAATCGCATCTCTCTCCACCCAACCCCACCCCCCCCCCCACCCCACTTTACCGTGTTCTTTCACTTGCAGCGATTGGCGCCTTTCAACCGGAGTTTGTGGAAAGCATTTCAAATGTGTCCGTTGCCGTGGGTCGTGATGCAACCTTCACCTGTCACGTGCGCCATTTGGGCGGCTATCGCGTAAGTACACACACCTATACACACACACGCACACACACTCGCACACACACACTACACTTAATTAATGATACCCAAGCGAAATCACAGCCAGAACAACAGAAACAATTGTTAGCTATTTTGTGTTAACTGTTTTTGTCCACAGGTGGGCTGGCTCAAGGCCGACACAAAAGCCATTCAGGCGATACACGAGAACGTGATAACGCACAATCCCCGTGTCACGGTCAGCCATCTGGATCAGAACACCTGGAATCTGCACATCAAGGCCGTCTCCGAGGAGGATCGGGGCGGCTATATGTGCCAGCTAAATACGGATCCAATGAAAAGTCAGGTGAGCTACTGCTGCAAAATAACAATTTTCCCATACAGAAATTTGTTGTTTTCTTTTTCATATATGTATATATTTTTTCATTATATTTGTTTAGTAGCTTTTGTTTTATTTTAGTTTACCATCAATAATATGAAACATGAAAGTTGGTTGACTTTTCGACAAAGTTGCATGAGTTTTATGTCTGGAAAGGGTATTCCAGCTACTTTATTTGAGAACTCTCAATATCGGTAACTTTTTCAACTGAAGTATGATTTTTAAGTGAAAAATAAACCGCATCAGAATATGATATAAAGCTTACATTAATTCAATTAAAAACATATGTTTAAATTTAACAATTTTTAAGAAATTTGTATTCAAAAATTAAGAAATTGTATTCAAAAATAAAAACCAGTTCAGAATGTGATTTTTTCGTGAAGTTTTATAGCAGAAACCGACATGAAATTTCATTTATTATTTATGAAATTTATTGTGCAACAAATTTAAATTGATATAGCAGAAATCTCAATAATGTTGCACCCTCTTTACCCACACAAATTAAACGCATAATTAAGAAGCGCATAACAAATTTAACCGCTTGGCATAGTTGCCATGAACTTTGCAATGACCTTGAAACAAGTAGCCTTAATTTCTGTTTCTCTGTTGCCTAGTTTGCCCTACTTTGAATGCTTATTAAAGTATACCTGTCTCTGTCTATGTGTGTGTCTTTGAATGTGAACATTATCGCTGGTATTTGAACACTGCTTAACATAACAAAGGTTAAAACTGCCAATGAATAATGCTCCAGCTAAGAAGACAATAAAAATGTTTCTAAATATTTTCCATGTGCGCTGCTGAAAAGCAATTTTCCAAAGTGTCCAACGAAAATTTCATGCAGCATTTGAAAGGGGGGGGGGGCGCACACGTCGCCGGCCCCTCCCCCTCCCCCTCCCCTTTCCCCGCCCCGTCGCTCTCCATTAACACTCGTATGACCCCCGTTTGTACTTACGACCGCCCCTCGATGTCGACCAAGTGAAAGAAAGCGCAGCAAATCGAAAGCGAAAACTATGGCAAACAAGGCGAAAGACACACACACACACTCACGAATGTATTTATATGTGTGTGTGTGTGTGGACGCACGTACACTCATGTGTCCAGCCAAGTGAAGTTTATGGCGCCAATAAAATGTATTTCATGCTTCCTTAATTTTTATTTTTACTTTAACGCTTCTCGCAAGGACAACAGCAGCACTTGATAGAGTGGGGTATTGGTGTGTGTGTGTGTGTGTGTGTGTGTGTGCGTGCGTGCGTGTGCTTGTGTGTGTGGGGTACTTACTTGCAACAGAGAGCTGGCTGCACACGCAACCGTAGCCCCAATTGTCTTATGCTATGTTTTCTTTTCTTTTGCGTTTCTTTAGTTTTCTGTTGCCTTTGCAGTTGCTTCGTTTGGCTTTGTTTCCTTGTTTTCCTATTGGCAATGTCCTTGCTCCCCATTCCATGTCACAGTCCTAAACTATTTAGCGTCATTTCATTAGCTACGTTATGTATGTGTATGCTATATGCTATATACCCATTCCGATCTCAGGGCCCCCATTCGGCACATAAAAACATTTGTCCTTCTGCTGCTCCTGCCAGCTGCTTTATGACCGCCTGCATAATCAGCAAATTTTCGCTGAGTGTATACTAAATTTGTCCGCTTCTACTGTCCTGCCATTTGCTGATGACTGTTTTATTTGCTTAGTTATCTTCTTCTTCCTGGTTACTTTATTTTATATTATTTGTTTTCGTTTTTCAAAGGTAAGCACTTTAATTCTCTGTTCGAATAATTTTTCAAATATCTTTCAAATATATATATTTTTTAATATTAAATTAATAATTGTTGCTTATTTATTTCTAGATTGGCTTTCTGGACGTTGTTATACCACCAGACTTTATCAGCGAGGATACTTCGTCGGATGTTATTGTGCCCGAGGGCAGTTCAGTGCGTTTAACATGCCGGTGAGCGTAGCTAAAAAACATTTAAAAATTAAAACAAATTCAAATTATACTGAATTTCATAGCATTATATTTATTTCTCATTTTTAAAAGATTTCACAAATTTTATTCCGTTTAAATGATTTATCTACATTACTTATCACATTTGCTTTTATTAACTTTTATATGAAATTATTAAATTTAATTTAATTTAAATTTAATTTAAATCTTAATTAAAAACTGCAATATATATTTATATTTTATTTTTAGTTTACACAATAAACATAAAATACATTGCGTAAAATAATTCAAGCTTGACATGAGGCTAAATTTGACAGCAGCTTTTGCATTAAGTTGGCAGCTCTTTTTTTTTGCAACAGCCATTTAATGCATTAGACACACTATTTACTTGACACAATAACAGTTGCTCTATTTTTCTTGGTTACCATTTCAATCCAAGTTAAATATGACATATGTATATTAATGTGTGTGCGTGTGTGTGTGCGTGTGTGTGTGTGTGTGTGTGTGTGTGTGGTCGTATGTTCATTTGTAAGCTAATAGCCTAACAATTGCATTCGCATGGTCCTTTAACTGGCTTCAGCTGTTATTCGACTGAAATCCCAGCCAAATGGCTATCATCACCAAAAACCCGCATCATCGTCATCATCAGCGTCATTATCATCATCATCATCATTTAATAATGTCAGCAAATTAAGCGACACTTCATTTCTCTTGATTTGGGTCGGCGCTCACCATATGCCCTTGCCAAAACTGGAGTACTTTAGCTATAGCACACAACATGTCATCAATGTGTGTGTATGTGTATGTGTGTGTGTGTGTGTCTTTAAGTTGATTTAACAGTATTTTAAAGAAGACCCAAATTAGTATTTGACGTTAGAAACTAAAATGTGTTTCGACCTTTTTTAAACAACCCAATAAGAAATGTTTTTTACTATCGTATATTTATCTGCCAGGCGATACTGAATCGTAGCAAGTGATGGAATACATGATACCCCTTACTAGCTTTTCAAACTGAGGTAACCTTAAGCCTTTTCTGCTTATAGGGTATCTCAAGGTTTAGCAGCGATAACTAGCTTATCGGTTCGCTTAGCTCTTGTTAGTTTTAGCGGTTTTTCCTTTTAGCCAACTGCGACAACGACAACGACAACGACGGGACGCATTTGGTCGCCGTTGATTTATGAACTTGACCACGGCCACGAAGTAATTTTAACGATTTAACCGCAGAATGATAGAACCAGGGCGATAAACGCACATCTCCTCGCCAATATATATATATGTGGGTGTGTGTGTGTGTGTGTGTGTGTGTGTGTGGAAAGCTATTAGAGACATCGTCTGTAATTTTTTTCATTTGAATACCACTTAGGGCAAGTCCCATAAAATGAATTTAACTTTAAGCAGGCGGCAAACAAAACAACATCAAAACGGCTGCTGCTCAAAACTTGACTAAACAAGCAGATGGTTGAGATCGGTTTTTTGGTCGTTAAATTGTCTTTGTTTTCTTTTTTTTATTCATGTAAATAAATATATAGATATTAGGGGATTACCCTTAACATTATCGATAAATAAATTGAACTTACAGTTTTATCATTTATTATTATAAATAATTATGAAAAGTGAAGCAGGAAAAAGGGAATATATAAATATTAAAAAAAATAAATATGTTTTGATTTTTAATTAAATATTAAGGAACTAAGTACTATGGGAATACCTTTAACGTTATAGATAAATAAATTTAAAAGTTATTCACTTACAGTTTTATCATTTATTATTATAAATAATTATGACTAGTTAGGCAGGAAAAAAGGAATGTATAAATATTTATAAAAAAATGTTGAATCCAATATTAAGGAATTTGATATTAAGGGAATACCCTTAACGTTATAGATAAATAAATGTAAAATGTATTTAATTTAATATCATAAATAATGATGAATAGTGAAGCAGTTATAGTTAGAGGAATATCTTTACTATTTAATAATGCTTTAATAAATATCTTACAACTTACAATATTAAAGCAATACCCCTACTATATAATCCGATATGCGCTTTGTGTGCAACTTTTACACAAATACGATTGTCACCTACACATTTAGAGAGCGTGTCTCTGTCCATTGTGCTCTATATCTATGTATGTATGAAGGTATGCAGTTGTTTTCATGAATAAACATGTTACAAGAAATACCTCACACACACACACGCGTGCAGCACAAACAATCAGCTTGGCATTCGTTTAGTCTTAGCCAAGTTAGCAACTAAGCAACTGCTGTTGACTGGTGACTGGTGCCCAGGCGGTCTCCATTGTGTTTGCTCCGGTCTTGCACTCAGGGCGAACTCTCAAATGTCTCAGCCTGCGTCTGTCTAGCAGGATCTCTGTGTGTGTGAGTGTGTGTGTGTGTTTGTGTGTGTGTGTGTGTGTGTGTGTGTGTGTGTTTGTTTAAGTCTTTCTTTTGCTTGGCTATTTTGCATCTGTTTGCGGCATCATAAAAATTTACCACACCCGTGTCTGGCGCGCTGTTAAACTGCTGCCTCAACATGCACACACCCACACACACACACACGCACAGCTTTCACAATCTCAGCGACAGACGGCGACTGCTGGCCAAAAGCGTTGCGTCGTCTACATTACAAGAAGTTTGCGCTTTGGGCCACAACACAATGGCCACCAAAGATGCATATTAAATTGAATAGACCAAAACTCAACTTGTGCACAACATTCCATTGCCTACTTTTTGGGGCTCTGGCACAGAAATGCGTCAATTTAAAGTGCGACTTCATTTAATTCGTTTTTATTTTAGCGAAATCAAATAAGTTGAATTTTTTTAATTTTTTTTTTATAAATCCAAAATCAATTATATTTAATCAGTTCCATTTCGAAGCTTACTAGGTGAGATCTATTTTGTAGTTTCAATTAATTTCATTCAAATATTTTTCTTATGCCTTTCGAATTTGCAATTTTTGCATTATAAAAAATAAACCAATATTAACTAACAGACAAATTGGTAATCGTAATAGTTACAATAAAAACAATTATAGATTTTACTCCACTTTATTTAGATTGCGTACACAAAAGATAAATTACATTTTTGGCAATTCAATCAAATTTGCCAAGAAATGTTTAAAATTGCATTTCATCAAAGGAAAAATTGTATTTGAATATTTGATACTTCATTATAAATTAAAATAATTATTTGGGAATTTAAATCCAAATAATTAATACTTACTTTATGTTAGCTTATTAATTAACTTGGCTTTATTAATTTCTAAATTTGCTTTTGCTTGACTTCATTTTTATGGGACAGCGCACGTGGATATCCGGAGCCGATTGTTACCTGGCGCCGCGAGGATGGCAGCGAAATAGTGCTAAAGGACAATGCGGGCACCAAAACACTGGGTACTAAATAATTAAGCTGTTTTAACTGAATTCTTTATTTCAATTTAATTCTCTCCCTCTCTCTCTCTCTCTCTCTCTGATTCCATCTCTGTGACAGTCTCCTCGTTCCGTGGCGAGGTGCTCAAGCTGACAAAAATCTCACGCAACGAGATGGGCTCCTATCTGTGCATCGCCTCCAATGGGGTGCCCCCATCGGTTTCAAAGCGCATCTCGCTTAGCATACACTGTAAGTAAATCAAGTCGCAAACGGGACTCGTTTTTCTGGCCCAGCTGATGGGTGGCATTAATTAGAGAGTTGTGGTTGCTCAACTTTCTGCTTTGCTTTGCTTTTCATTTTTCCATTTTTTTTTTCAATTTTTTTTAAACACACTCACACACACTTACATATCATTAGTCAGCTGTCGCCAGAGTTCAGCCTGCGTTTTCCCTTTTTCTCAACCATTTTTGTTGAGCTCTCAGTTTTTGGCGCTGGCCATCGTCGTGGTGTTTATCTAGTTTAGTGTACGGACACCAGCTTGCCCCCAGCTTTAGCCACAGTTATCAACTACACACACACACACACACACACACATACATATATATATATATAGTGCCTCCAGTTTTGGTGCAGGATCAAAAAAAAAAAATATTAGAAAAATTTTTTATCTTTGTTACGACGAAAATTAAATACTCTTGCAGACTTATTTCGGTTGTTTATATATTTATAAACTAAATATGGAAAGAAACATTAAGTTTGCGATACGTAATATAAATATTAGTTACTGAGAATAAGCACAAGAAATCTTAAAAAAAATACAAAAATGTTAATATCAGAAAAACTTTTGATTTTTTAGAAATCGAGGTTTGGCTTTGAAATACTTTATTTTTTTCAACAATGAAACAAGTTAAAAACCTTCAATCACTATATAACTATTTTAAATTCAGATTGTACAGTACTTAGATTAAGATATAACTGTCTTTAATTAAGTTATACAACTCTTTTTCCAAGATACATAAATCTTTTCTATCAAGTACTTTTTAAATTGAAAAATACCAGATTACCAAAATATACCAAAACTTGGACTTGAGAAATTATACTTCAATGAAGTTCGAAATTCCTGAGTAATTTAAATCTTGGTAAGGCATCACGAAGGACAGACAGACTCGACTGTTGCTACCGATCAGGAATATATATGTTTCAATATGTTACCCGATTCGTGACAGAATTCGAATATCCCCTTTGGCAGGGTACACAAAGGCAAGCCGAAAAATCGCAATAGAAAGGAAAGCAGCTGAAAGCTGGATTGGAGGCGGGTGCGGTACAGGGGGCGTGCCTGTGTGTGTTAGTGGATTGGGGTTAAGGTGGCGCACAGCTTGTGGCGCTAACTCGATTGTCGTTGTCGTTGTCGTTGTAATCCGTTTAAAGCCAGCCACTGATACCGGGCATTACCTGATGCCTGCTGCAAACTGTTGTTGTTGCTGTTGCTGTTCGGGGCCACAGTTTTTTGTCAAGCTGTCTGCAGCACGTGCGGCATGCTGTCCTAGTTGATGATGCCGCCCGACCCGCCGCTTCATGTGGCAGTTCACTCAATCATCACGACATCAGCAGCAGCTCCACTGCGCTTGTTTGCCAACGTGTGCAGCAGCAGCAGCAGCAGCAGCAGCAACAGCAGTAGCAATTTCTATTCGTATTTCTCGCCCGGCACGGACCATCTTCAGGCTGTTGATTTTATTTGCTCCTTTGCCGGAATCACGCTTTTTAACATTTTGACATTTTGTTAATGTGGCCCGTAAGTGTCCGTCCAGCTACTACAATATATGATATTTATGTTTCTATATATATATTTGGATGCATTAAAGCCTCAAGTCGTTGCTGCTATCTTGTGGTGCCTTTGGCAGGCGCTACCTTGCCAAAAGTTTTTGATCAACTTGAGCGGACCCACAAAGCCCATTCCAACAATTTCCACTCCTTTTTTCTCTCGTGTCCCCCCCCCCCCCCCCCCCCTCATATTCGAGTGTGCGCTCTTCCTGTTGCTATTGCTGCAGGAACTTGCTCACAATTTGTTTGGCAAATGTTGCGTCTGCTTGCTTGCAACAGCCGCTCCTTGAAGTACGCCCTACCCCCCCCCCCCCCCCCCCTACGTGCCCCTAGCCAAGGGAAAACAAAGTTTTCCTTCAACTGGCAAGCTATTTGCATGGCCTTCCTCAGCGCCATCTTCAGCGTGCAGCTGCCTGATAAAGCCCCGGCTGCAGCTGCAGCTTGCCGCATGTGGCAGCAACACCAGCACCGACTCCCAACTCCAAAAGCTGACAGCAACAGCAACAGCGACAACGACATCGAGACGGACAGCGCATATCCCCCTGCGTGTTTCCGCGCCATTTGCTGAAGTTTCCTGGCTTGTTAGGCACCTTCCTGCACGACTAATTAAGGACGTTGCGCGCTGCAGGAAAACAGAACCAGAGCCAGGACGCGCAACAAACAATTAGGCCACAATTAGCACACAGCCTCCATATGCCACACACACTCACACACACACATATGTGTGTGCACAATTTTTGCATTCATTTAATGTCAAAGTCTTGCCACAATCATATTTCGAGTAGTTGCTTTTGAGCCAAGTTAACAAACTTTTACAATCTTTAGCCGAGCTTTTCAACTGTCTTTTTCTATGCCATAAGCTGGCAAAATAATGATCTCAGTTTTAGAACTCAACAAGCATTGCTCTGGTCGAGCGTACACGACTAGGGAATACCCTAACACCAGCTGAGAGTTGTAAGAATTTTCTTCTTTTTGAAAAACTTCTATGAAATTTTAATTAAAAAATTACACAGTTTTTAATGCTTTATTCTTCATATTTAGGCAAAGTAGGGTGAGGTATCCAAAATAGTTTTATTTCTGACAAACCTACTTACTTCAAAAATTCGCCGACTTATACTAAAAAGACAATGTCGTAAAATCGATATTTATCGTTAATATTGAAATAACTACAATATAAGAAACTGTTTTAGTATGAAAACTTATTTTTCTGCTTTAATAAATTTATGTTTTAAAAACATAGAATTTGGCTTCTACATTTTTTTTAAGTTTAATATTTTATTTATTATTTCTTTTCCATCTAAGCTGGTTTAATTTTTTTACGAACTCAGAATTGAATACTTAATTTTTGCTCTGAATGTGCGTGCTTAGAACTGACAACGGTTCGATTGAAAACATTTGCGGAATTAGCTTTAAATCCATAAATCAACATTCCAGATAGTTGCGTTTGGTCTGTGTTTTCTCTTCAGATCAAATCGAATCATTAAAAATTTAACTGTTTAGAAGGTGTATTTCATATAAAATGCAGCTGCATTGCTGTATTGATGAAAATAGTTTATAAAAATACATTGGCATACCCTACACCAATTGCAAATGGGTATATTAAAAAAAGGAAATGTTTTTATCCATTACATTGTTTTTACCTTGAAATAGTACATTTTATTTATTTATTATTTTCTATTGTTATTATTATATATATATTATTATTATTTTTATTATTGGGAAATAATTTATTCACAATTCTGATTTGTCGTTAATTTTTTTTGATATACTAATAGGTAGGGTATCTGCTGACCATTTAACAATTCTATTGAAATTTGTTGTCTTTTTTTGTGTTTCTTTTTGTTTTGTTTTTTTGTTTGATATCGAACGCAAATAATTGCGGCAAATCGCTAAAAATCACGTACGCCTCGGAGTAACTCAGAAAATGTTCAGGTGAGGCTATAGATAGATTTGAGAACGCACGAACTGCAGCAGCAGAAATATACAATTGCTCCATATGAATGAAAGCCATGGCCAAAAAGGTGGCCAGGTGGGTAGCTGTCTGTCTGTCGGTCCGAGTCTCTATTTGCGCTGCCAATGAGCTGAAAAATACACGTCATTGGGTTTTGTGGTCGGACTCTGTTACCTTTAACTCAAAGTTGCACACAATGGGCCCAAAATGCGATCACTGTATGTGTGTGTGTGTGTGTGTGTGTGTGTGTGTCTGTCCGCGTGTCTACGTACGTTGTAATTGTAGTTGCAGCTGGTGCTGTTGCTGTTGCTGTTGCTGCGACGACGTCATTAGTGCATATTTGTGGCTTTGTTTGCCGCAACTGAGCCAGCGGGGTGCTCCGTAGAGCTGAAAGCTGCTGGCTGACGATTTGAGGCGCATGGGGGCGTGGCTGCTGCAGTCAAGGCACATGCTCGGAATAATCATGCCAAAATTGTAAATCGCAAGCGAAAGTGTTTGCCTCCGTCTCCGTCTCCCCCTCCCCCTCCACCACTATTCACAGCTACCCAACTGGCCTCAGGTCTGGCCTGCCTGTTAGTTCCCCAATGCATTCTACGAAACTTGCGTGTGTGTGTGCGTGTGTGTGTGCGTGTGTGTGTGTGTGTGAGTGTGTGTGTGAGTGTGTGTGTGTGTGTGTGTGTGTGAATGCAGATTGAAAATAGACGCAGTCAACCAGCACTCATACGCATTGGTCAAGCTGACAGCCGCTCGTTGACTGCCACTGAGTGCCAGTGACAGGAGAATTTTTCAACTTCACCAAAAGTCACCAACTCCAACTCCAGCTCCAGCTCCAGCTCCATCTGCAATGTGCGTGACTTGCATGTCATGTTTGGCGTGTTAAACAGCTCTAACTGCAGTGCGCACCTAAATAGCGGATTAATTTTCGTAATGAGCAAGAGCTTCGAAGCTGCTAAAAGCTCACCATTGAGCTTTACTGTTGAAGGTAAATGCTAGAGAACTTTGCACAGAAAAAGTTTAAAATTTCCTTATTTTATATAATGAAATAAAATCATTAGTCGATAAAAATAAATTAGAAACTATTTTTGGTAATGAGCTTCGAAGCTGCTGAAAGCTCACAATTGAGCTTTACTGTTGAAGGTAAATGCTAGAGAACTTTGCACAGAAAAAGTTTAAAATTTCATTATTTTATATAATAAATTAAGATCATTAATCAATAAAAATCAGTGCGCACCTAAATTGGGAATTCATTTTGGTAATGAGCTTTGAAGCGGATTAATTTTGATAATGAGCTGCTAAAAAATCTCAGTTACATTTAAATTTTCCTCTTTTTTTACGTAATACAATAAAATCATTAACCGGTAAAAATCAGTGCGCACCTAAATTGCGGATTAAGTTTGTTAAAGAGCTTTAAAGCTGCTAAAAATCTCTTAGTTAGGCTATACTGTTAAAGATAAATGATAGTGGACTTTGCGCAGAAGTAAAAATTCACCTTTTTTATGTAATAAAATAAAATCATCAATCGATAAAAATCGATCTAAAAAAAACCGAATTTTCTAAGAATATGTCGAAAACTATAGATTTACTAAAATAAACTGAGTAAATTTTCGTAAAGCCGCAAATGAGAAATATTACAAAGATGTTTTTTTTTTATACCTCAGACTTACGCTTAATTTAAGAATATTTAAGACGAAAATATTCTTTAAATCTACTCTGCGCTTATTTGTATTTAGAAGGCATTTCTGCATAGATCTGATATTAAGCAGATCTATAGTTATATATGCGTTAGACAGGAGTACGTTTATCTTAGATTGATTTTAACACACACACACACACACACATAGGCACACCCTCTTGGAGTCGACTTCATATGGTTACAGTGAGTGAGCAAATAGACAATTGATAGATAAGACATATGCACTCGGGCACGGAAATCAATTAAAATCCCACCAGCTTACAAAACTGTCGAATGCTGTACACACACACACACACACACACGCACACGCACACAGAGGTCATTGTTGCAAGCTGCTGTTGCACTGCAATCGACTATCAATGCACATGACTAGAACTTCCACACACACACACACACACACACACATGTGTGTGTACACAGTATTTGGCAGCTGGTTGAGGGGCATGCCACATTGCAAGCAACGGCCTGTGGCGGCTTTTGCAGTTTTACAAAACCACCAATTTTGGTCATAGCTCGATGAGCGTCTGCTAGACGCAATGAGTGTGTGTGTGTGTGTGTGTGTGTGTGTGTGTGTGTGGGTGTCAGTGGGTGGTAGGATAACAGTACTTCGCCTCTCGCCATCCTGCACCCATCCTCTATCTGCAGGACTAAGTGACAATAAACACGCACACGAATTGCAAAAGAGTTGCCATTCAACTCCATAGAGAGACGTGCACTGCATCTGCATTGCATTTTGATGACCGCACCGAGTTACCCTACACCCAATTGGCTTTCTACTCCCCAAGCACACACATGTGTGTCTAACTGTGCGTGTGTGGGTGTGTGCGTGTGTGTGTACTTTATTATGCAACTGCTTGTATTTCAAGTTGAACAATTTCAACGGCACTCGACATTGTTGTCATTTCTTATCGGTGCACAGGACAACTAAAGAGTCTACAAAATATGAGCACAAAACAGAGTTTTCTATGCTACCACAACAATGGATGTTAGGTAAAATGCCACAGAGGTAGATTGCCAAAGACCCCTCCCCCTCCCCCCCAACAGGGTACCACATTGAATAGCGGTAAATTAAACTAGTATGAAAGTAAAGAAAATCACACGAATCGCGGTTTAGCGAGTTGAAAATAATATCTGAAAATAATAGCTGAACGAGTAAAAATTTGTGAATTATATAATGATAACTAAGAAATGGCGAGTAGCTCAACGAGTAAAGAACATTTAACGAAAACTTTTAACGAGTAGTTCACTGAATCAGAGTAGCGAGTAACTAAACGTAGCGAGTAAAGATAACGGTTTAACGAGTAGTTCAACGAATCCAAATAGCGATTACCTAAACGCCTTATGTAACGAGTGGGATTATTTAACGAGTAAAAACAACTAGTTCAACGAGTGAAGTGAATAACTGAACGGGTAAAAATTTGAAAATATTATTAGCGAGTAAAGAAAATTAAACGAAAAGGTTTAACGAGTAGTTCAACGAATCAGAAAAGCGAGTAACTTAACGCATTATGCAACGAGATTTTTATTTAACGAATAAAATCATCTAGTTCATTCAACGAGTGTACTACAATTAAAAAATTGTTGTTTGTTAGCGAATTACATTGTGTAAATTACATTATGTATCTAACGAGTAACTGATTTGTTGTAAGCTCGCCTTTCAAATTGATCAGGCTTTTAATATTAGCAAATGTTTCGCACAAATAAAATGTTGCTCTTTTTAAAGTAGTTTCCTACTCGTTCATTTTACTAGCTTTTCACTTAGCATTTGAACTGTTTAAATAAAGCGTTTATGATTCAAGCACTTAAAGTTGGAGAATGCGAGAGAGACACAGAATCTGAAATGCACTCGTTCGGAATCTGATTCTATGGCCAGTTAGGCATGAACAAGAGTTATATGAGGGCTCTCCACATGGGTGTACCAATGAGCGAGAGTGAGAAGAAGAAGAAGGGTAGCGGATGCGTTTAAAAAATGGTTTTATAATGTGCTGCACTGCTGCTACAACAAACGAGTACAAACGACTTCTTTCTCACTCTCTCTCTCTCTCTCTCTCTCTCTCTCTCACTCTCTTTCTCTGTCCTCTTGCAGTTCATCCCGTCATACAAGTGCCGAATCAATTAGTCGGAGCACCGCTTGGCACTGATGTTCAAATCGAGTGTCACGTTGAGGCCTCGCCCAAATCAATTAACTACTGGATTAAGGATACCGGTGAGTATATATATGCATATGTTTGTATGTATATTTATATAATATATGTGTATGCGTGTGTCTCTGCTGCTGCTGCTGCTGTTGCTGATGGCCCCTTTGGTCAACTTTTACATTTCATAGACATCTGGTATATAAGTTGCAAGTATATATATTCATATATAAATACATATGTATATGTTAGGCCAGTGTCAGATCGTCACGTCTGGTGAGCTCATTTGAACTTTAAACCATCAGCTTCGCGTGCCAAAAATCAAATTTACATTGGCCTCAAAAGCAATTATAAGCCAAAAGTCACTTCATTGAGCACTTGTAGTTAGACTGAAGCGGTAATTTCTTAGATAATTATTAAAGAATGACGTTCATCGAATATAAAAATACACGCATCTGCGATTCGAACCATCTATCGGCATCTTTCGAAGACAAAATTCTTGACGAAAATCACAAAGGGTAATATCTCAATTTTTGTCAAAATCGCGAAAATTTTGAAACTCAAAACTTTGAATGGGGTACGATTTTATGGACCTTAAAGAATAAAATGATACATATCTTTTCCAAATCGGACTTCAATTGGCCAATATATAGCCATTTAAAGCCTTTACAAGAACTAAAACTCGCATATCTCGGGCAAATAAGGTCAGATCTTTGAAGGATATACCTTTTTATAAAATATGAATTTATATATCCGACTTATGAGCAGTTTAAAATTGAAATAATCAATGAAGAAAAAATAAAATAAATTTCCATGAGTTGGTTGCTTGTTAATCATTCCAAAGATAAAATACTGAAACTAGTAGTGAAAATTTCGTGCATTGCAAATGCACTGCCCATATTTTTTTTTTGGCATATTCTTAATTTTGGACTACTGGCCGAATGTCAAACCTGACATATTAACCAGTCGACAGGACATAGCGATAAGCAGCTGCAGTTGAACTGAAGTTCAGAAAATCAAGTGTTGGATTTGTGTTAATCACTTTTTAGAATGGGCTGATGCCATAAATCTATCATGGAATAAACAAGCATCTTGTACTCGACACAGATACATTACAAGAATAAACAGCATGGTGAATCTCTATGTGTGTGTGTGTTTGTGTATGTGTGTGTGTTGTGTTGTGTTGTGCATGCCAGTATTAAACTATACGAAGGCTCTAAGTTGGCTTCTGCAATTGTTTTCTCAATCATTAAGCATCAAATGTATTGCATGGGCCTAAGTAGCGACAGGACCCATCAATGTCCGAGTACTTCGTGCATATATTGTCCTTTGTACATTGTCAAAGTCCCTTTCCAAAGCATGTGTGCGTGTGTGTGTGTGTGTGTGTGTGTGTGTGTGTGTGTGTGTGTGTGTGTGTGTGTGTGTGTATGAGTTGGTCAAGTGTTATGTGTTCCCTCTTTGTATTCAATAATGCGTCTGTCTATCACTCTCCCTCTCTTTCTGTTGCTCCTTCTTTGTGCGTGTGTGTGTGTGTGTGTGTGTGTGTGTGTGTGATTCTCTCTTAGTGTTAATGCTGCGGTTGTCTTGGCTACTGTCCGTTTGCCAGGGGTTTATCGTCTGCATTATGCACATTGGCGCTTATTTCTGTGAATTGGCACCCTGCCCTGTTCGTCGAATCATTTATCATATGCAATCCATTGATTTTTGTTAGGGGCTTTAATATCAGTAATGTATTAATTTATAATTGACTTTGCTATTTACTCAAGCGTTATACAATTGCCAAACGCGAGCTGAACTTAAATGTGTAACAATATTTAGCTACTCTTAAGTTGATTTCACTTTAAATAAAATATTTGAAATATCAACTTATTTTTGTAAGGCTCAATATCATGAGAATTGCATAGAAAGGCGATAATTGAAAAATAAAAGTAAAAGAATCGAGTTCAATTAAATGAATTATGAAAATCGCAGAGAAGGGCAAATCATGAGGTAAAATATAAATATTATTAAAGATAGTGAGGGTTTATAACTATATCCTAGGCATCAAATAAAAACAATAAATAAAATATTTTATGATATTTGAGCTTGGCAAAGAGAAAAGAATCTTTCAAATGATTTGCATAAATTATAATATGATAATCATTATTAAATCCGATTTGGGAGTTTAAAACTATTAAGACACGTTTGTTAATCAACAGGTGAAATGATTGTCTCGTCGAGCAAATATCACGTGCAGGAGGCTTCCCATTCGATGTACGAGACGAAAATGTCGATGATTGTGCGAAAGTTCCAGAGGGACGACGTTGGCAGTTACCGTTGCATTGCGAAAAATTCGCTGGGCGAGGTTGACAGCAGCATCCGGCTGTACGGTAAGTTGGGTGCCAAAAGAGGCGGCCTCGTTTTTTTTTATGGATAATAAACGCGACACATATTTATTTCGCTGGGGGGTGGTGGGTGGAAGAGGTATTTGCACCTTTGTTTCAATTACTGTTAGTGCTACCGTTACCGTTGCCGTTGAAGTTAGCGGGAACGTGAACGTTACTGTTACTATTACCGCTACCGTTACATTTCCGCATTCTCGCCCACGCCAGAAATCCCGGGACCGAACCGTAAAATTCCTTCGAGCGGGAAAGGCAGCGGGGGCGCAAACGGCGGGGGCGGCAGCGCCGACACGGATGCGAATGACATTTTGAAACTGAAACAACAAGTCAAAGTCACCTACCAGCCGGAGGACGATGAGCTGTACGGCTCGGCCGAGGATTTCGAGGATGGCGATGTGGCCGGCTCGCCGCCGTTATCGCCGCACCATTACTACACCAGCGGCAATAAGCCGGCGACACATAAGCCCGGCGGTGGCGGCCATCAGCACCAGCATCAGCACCACCATCACACACAGCAGACGCAGTCGGGCGGCGGCGGCGGCGGCGGCGGCGGCGGAGCGGGCTCCGCCAGCATCGAGCTGGCGTTCGGCAATGGCAACACACGTAAGCCAACCTATTACGGCGGCAGCGGTGTTGCCGGGGGCGTTGGTGGCGCCAACGGCAACACGGAAGTCCGCGGCCCCATGGACAACACAAACAACAACTACAACAACAACAACAACGTACGCAACTCCGGCGGAGCGGCACTTCGCGCCTGCCCGGGCCACTATCAGCAACACTATCGCCACTCGCTGTGGCGTTCCCACTGGCGACAGCCGCTCTTAATGGGTTTGTCCGGCTTAGTGGCGGTGCTCAGCCTCTTATAATACAGGCTGGCAGCAGTGCACTAGACTAACACACACACACACACACACACACGCACACAACCAAGGTAGAGCTGTCATTTTTTTTTTTTTTTTTTTTTTGAACAAGGCATCTGCAGCAAAAAAATTGCTCGCTTAGCGTAAACACAAACATATGTCTGAATATATATACATATATTTATATATATACACATACATATGTGTTGATGGGCATTTTTTCAGTTTACACTGGCTCAATAGCACTAGCTGAAAATGGCTAACAAATCGAGACTTAAACGAGTTGAGTAAGAAACGGTGTTGAATAGTGTAGCAATTAAATCGAGCTTTAAGCTTTTAATGTGAGTTGTTGGTATGTTTTAACACCCTACACAACACTGGTCGCTGATAATTGACAAAATAGCCCCTATTTTTTTGCTACCCAACACTGAACTCTTCTGCAAGATTAATCCCTTTCTTAAGTGCAACTTTAAAAACTGAATTTTCAAATAATTTTGTTTAAAACTAGCGAACAAAAATACAAAATGAAAAAAAGAAAATAAATCTAAGGAATATCTGAAATTCTGTTACTTAACAAACAATAAACGCATGTTGTAATTCTATTAAGTTTACAGAATTCATTATTGATTTACGCAAACGAAAAACAATATAAAAATGGTTTATAATATATATAAACTGAATAAAGTGCGCTATCTGTATACTTGCATATAAACATACATATATATATAAATATATTACGTAAAGAGTAAGTGGAATATTTAATATAAATGTGTTTCCGAGAAATAGTTACAAACTGTATTCATGGTCTTGTTAATATTAGTTTAGAGTATTACGAATCTTTAATCATAAAAGATTCGAGTTAGCATGCGAGTGAAGTGAAATAAATTAAGAATTAAGAATTCGTAGCTTCATTTAAACCAAATTCTGTTCAAGAGTCGAGTTTTTATATTTTTTAAGAGCAGTGTTTGCTTAAAGGTAGCTTTTTATTTATTATTACTTCTGTTTTATTAATTTAATTAATTTCAAAATTATTTTTGTATATTTATGATATGTGCACACAATATGTCCTATTTATCATAAATTTAGTTATTTGCCCTGTTTTACATTCTTACATTAAAAAAATGGATTTTATAACTTTCTTGTGCATATTAAGGAGCTAGTTTTCGATTCGATTTTGAAATAATAATTCTTTAAAAATATTTGGAAAATGCTTTCTTTAATAACACTTCCAAAACCTTTTATACTGTAATTTTTTTTTTGACTGCAGACGGAAGACCTTAGATTAAATATAAAAACATATGTTTTATTTGTATAATTAATGCATGTTCATTTTGTTAGCTCTTAGCTCATTTATATTATTGTTTTTTAATTAAACCAAATGGCACTTTCTCTTTGATCTCAAATTCAGATAGCTCAAGTCATTAAAAACCCCATTATATTTACCCTATTCGATTGCATTTGTCGCAGGAGAAAAATGTAACGCAATAAAAAAACACAAAGAAAACGGCATGAAGTTAATTTCCTAATTCGATTTATTTTTAAGGCCCAAAATCTCAAGGACGCGACCGACGCAAAAAAGTTAATTAATACAAAAAGTGTCAAACTTTTGATTTGTGTGTTATTTTTCGGACTTTGCTTACCCACTTCTTGCCTACATTTTTGATTGACATCTCATCGAGGCGCGAACTTGAAGGCGAAAATAATTTCTTAACTGCTTGGCAAAATTTTCCGAAATGGAATCCAACTTTAATGCGAATAATTTATGCAAATTAAATGTCATATTTCTGCAGAGCAGATACACACACACACACACACGCACACATACTGTTTAGCTGAGTACAACCCCTTCTTTGTGCACTCTATGCCCGACTCCCTTGCACACATGCACTAAGCTGTTGCGCAGCCGTTTCGAATTCGCCGGCTGCAGCTCATTTTTCAGCAAAGCGGACAGCTCAAGTGAGTTTGTGTGCGTGTGCAAGCATCAGACAAGCACAAGCACAAGCCAAAAGCACGCTTCAAGAACTTGAGCCATTTACTCGCCCGTTTCGTCCGTTTCGCCTGTAGACTCATTTCGCCGGGCCGCTGTTGCATATGCAAAAGGTTAAAAACTTTACCAAAATGCAGTTGTTAGCGGAGTGCCGTCTTTCCGTCTGTGCGTACATCTTTTTGGCAGTTTTTGTTGCGGCTACAACTTGCAGCATGATAAAGCCAAAGGCAACATAAGCATTGGCGACTGCTGCTCGCTTTCATTGAGCTGTCAGTCCGTTAGTTTTGCCATGTGTCTGTGTGTTCCTCTGTCTGTATTAGTTTGTGTGTGTGTGTGTGGTGACTGAATATGGTTTGATGAATTGCTTGCCTGCCAGTAAGCGACACACACACACACACATAGTATATACACAGACGCAGACACTTTTTAATGAAATAAAAACTTTTTGGCAAAGTGAATTTTACTGTTTCGTCGAGAAGACGCCCGATGACAACACAACTTGCAACTAACCCACACCACAGCCACGAGGCACAAGATGCCACAGCTGTATGTGTATGCGCGTGTGTGTGTATGCGTGTTATGTCAGCAGCAACAAAAACAATAACTCGTCGTCTCACTTGTACTCATGTGTGCGCATACAAAACCGCCGAAAGCTGCCACTGATGATGATAATAAGACGCTGACAACCGCCGCAACAACAGCAAAACATGCGAGTTTTGTGGAATCTTTTTCTGGCAGGGGGCGGGGGGTGTGCACAAGTGTTTCAAATTACAAGTCGCTACAGCAACGCCAATGCGTCCATCAACAACTACTAGAACGCATGCAACACTTTCTGTTGTTGCTGCCGCTGCTGCTGCCACTTTGCTGCTTGTAAATGCGCGCGCCTCTTTTGTTATCTTTGTTGTGTCTTGTGGGACAAAGCAGAAATGTATGCCACGCACATGTGTGTGCGTGTGTGTGAGTGCACTTGTACTTGTACTCGATGATTGTGCCTGGGCGGTTGCTTAAGTTGTTCCGGTTTGTGATGAAGCTTACATGTGCCCTCATCTCTTGTCTCGCTCGCGCTCGCCTCAATGTGTGTGTGTGCTAGAAAAGGCCGTCTAATTGCTCTATTTGGTACTTTTAAATTGTATTTTAATTTCAAATTTCCCCTGAGTGAGTGCGAGGGAGAGAAGTGGAGGAAGAGTGCAAGCAGACATTTATGCCTTGTTTTCAACTTGATGTCTTTTGTTTTTAATATTTTCCTTTTTTTTGTGCTTTCTGCTTCTTTTCTTTTATTTTGTAATTTTTTTTTTTTTTTTGTTTTTTGTTAAATTACTGCGGTTTATTGTTTTATGCGCACACAAACTTGTATCTATTTAAATTTTGTGTGCGGCAACATGTTTATTTTATAACCTTAAGGCAAAAGCAGCAGCGGTAGCTGAATGACAAGCAAGTAGGCAACGGGGCAATGGGGGAGGGACGGGTGCTGGGGGGTGGGAATGGGTGTTGGGTGCTGGGTGCTGGGTGCTGGGTGCTGGGTGTTGGGTGTTGGCAACAAGCGGCAAGCTTCATGTTTGGCGGAAGTTTAATTGAATGCGTCGCTTGCTGAGTTGTGTTTAAGTTGAGTGTGTGCGAGTGTGTGCGAGTGTGTGTGTGTGTGTGTGTGTGTGCAAGTGTGTGTGTTGTGGCTGTGTTTGTCCGCTTGTTATGTGCAACCAGTTAGCCGCATAACATTTGCCGCACAGTGCGCTAAAAAACAAATGGCAATCAAGTTGAATTGTAATACACACACACACACACACATGCAAATACACACACACACACACACACATACACTTAACCCGCCGGCTGGCATTTAACATTTTTGTTTGTGAATTATACTCAAGTTTTTCTGATTTAATAATGAAATATGTACACACACACACACACACACACACTCACACACACTCGCACACACTCGCACACACACACTCTCACACACACACGGACATGTGTCGCGTTGAAAGTTTGCTCGTTTGTGGGGGGCTGCCACTTGCAGCTGTAATCTTATCTGTATCTGTGTGTGTGTGTGTGTGTGTGTGTGCTGCCCACAGGTTGAATGTAAAAATTAAATAAAGACATACAAGATTACAAAATGCTCAACAAACTGAAATTCAATTACGGGCCGCTTCAGGTTGCCAGAGTCGCCTTGTGGCATCAGTTGTTGTTGTTGTTGTTGTTGTTGTTGTTGTTGCCACACTGTTGCACCTGCATTGCTATTGACACACACAGAAGAAGACGCATAAAATGTCAGCAGGCATGCCGCATTTGGGGCATCCCCCTCCCCCTCCCCCTCCCCCTCCCCCTAGTTCCCCCTCTTTTTGACAACCGGCTGTCAAACAAATTGATTTTAATTGAATTTTAATTTCATTTGTATTTCAATTTTGTGAAAATATTTTGCGTTTCTCGCTCGGATTAAACTCTGGCATGCGCTAGCAAATTCTTTGCCACTTGCCACTTGCCACTTGCCACTTGACAGTTGCCACTAGCCACTCTATCTTAATATATGTATATGTATATGTATGTGTGTGTGTGTGTGTGTGCGTGTGTGTGTGTGCACATATCTTCGTTTGTTTAGTTATTCACAACTTGGTGCATTATAATTAAGAACTTTATTGTTTTTGGGCTGCAACAACAAACAACAAACAGAAAACAGAAAGCAAACAGTAATCGCAATTTAGCTATCAAATTGTAAATCATTACACTCAGCGAAAACAGATGTTTTTTTAATAATTAATCATTTTTGATTTCAAAATGCATTTTTTGTGCTTAAATGCAATTTGTTTTTAATTTGATCTTAGTTAAAGTACTGTGTACAATATGCTTGATTTTTTTTCTGAGTGTAACATTTGGGGTTGATGAACATGTTGGGCTTGCTTTAAGGAACACAAGAACTATACGAATCTATAGATAGAATGTTGCTACAAACAAACACACAACAAATCGAAAGACAACAAAACAAAACAAAAAGAAAAAAAGAAAATGTGTATAAATTTATAATAAATTCACGAATTAAACAAAATATTTAACAAGGTTGTTCAAATGTTAAACGGTTTGTGCACTAAATCATAAAATGCTTAAAACAAAAAGAAAACCAATTTTTTTTTTGTTTGTTGGTTAGTCATATATAGTATATATATAAGCATAAGCCATATATTTATAGTACATAGTATATATACATATATACATGAATATGACTTAAAGGAGTTGCCAAACAATAATATTATGTGCCATTATTAGCAGACATAAAACGAAACGATTCAATATCAAAAAAGTTCGGCAAGCCGAATTCTACATACCCTTGCAAACAAATTTAAGTTAAGAAATTTTAAAAAGAGTGTGCAAATTTTTCTTATTAAAAATTACAAATGCAGTCAGAAATTAAAAAAAAAAATTATTTAAAATGTCTTAATAAGTTTATAATTTTTATTAGTTATTTTTAATTTCTCTTGTGTTGCAAGCGTATTCTAAAGCTAATGCATATATTTATATATATGAAATTGACATAATTAAACTCTAATATAACCGATGCAATACCTATTAAAAAATGAAGAAAACAAATTAAAAGATGTACTTAGTAAATTGAGAATTACCCACAAAAGTATGTATACCTACATATATATGTATGTATGTATATATGTATTCATATTTGTGTAAGTCAAACGATTTGCACGTGAAACATAATAAAGTATTAAAACGTGTTATATATATATATATATGAAAAAAATCTAACATGAAAAAAATTAAAAAAAAAAAGTAAAAAGTGCTGCAAGTACTATAAAGATAAGTATATAAAGTTAATAGAAAATACTATATATTAAAACTAAAAGTAGCCCAACCGAAAAATACAGCCCAAGGACTAGGTACATAAATATATAAATACATATATGTATGTACATATATACATGTGTATACATATATATGTATATATATCATATGACCGAAGCTTAATCAAAATTTAATTTGTATATAAATGGGCAATCAGCTTAATGTTTACAATAAACAATACAATAATAATACCGAAATAAATAAAGATAAATATATATATATAAATAATAATGATATGCATGTACATAAATTTAAATTTAATTACCACATACATATATACATATATGTATCTGTTTACATTTAATTCAATAAGCAAATGTAGTTGGGCAATTACGATTTATTTACCGAATTCATTTCGGGCATTTAAACAATTTCAAGAAGTTCAATTGATAACAAACGACAGAAACAAATGATACGAATATATATTGTTAAAATACACACATACATACATACCTACATGCTACGAATACATACTTAAATACAAATACAGTTAGCGTAAATCAAGTAAAAACGAATTAAATATACATGTATTAAATCAAATATATCTAACGTGCATATATAAATTGATATATGTATTATATATATATATATATATAATTATACATAATTACATAGTTATATACGAGCATATATACAGACAGACAGACATATATGATAATACAACAACAGAAAGGAAACCAAAAAACCAAATACGACAGAAAGCGCATAAGAAATTCTACAAATAAAGGACAAATATATTTATTACACTCGACCAATATCTAATTATTTCATTTCAGACATCAGCGAAGCAGAATATTTAAATATATTTAAAAAAAACTTTTAAATTGCATTTGAAATGAGTCAAAAGTGCTTGAAAATTGATGCAAATGGGTAAAAAAAAGTAAAACCAAACCGGGATAAGGAACCTAATACTTTAAATAACTTTCTTTTATTTCAGTTACACAGAAAATTAAGCTTAAAGACAAACTACCATTATTTAATAGAAAATGCTGATTCTAAAAAAATTTGACGAAACAAGAATTTATTTATGTTAAAAACCAGGTTCGCAGGAGTAGGAAATGGTGCGCACATGGTGCATATATCATTTTTAAAATTAGATATCATATTTGATATACGGTAGCAATTTGGTACATAGGCTTATGATATGCACAATATCTTATAAAATTAATTTTATTGCATTTTTTTTTTACATAAAACACCTACAAAGGTAAGTAATCCGAGCTGCAAAATGAAATAGGTATTTCCTAAATTTTGAGTGCAGTTGGGTTTTCACATAAGTATACTTAAACAAGTGAGAAGGCTCTAGTCGGGGCCGCCCGACTAGGAGATACCCTGAACCCTGCGATCTGGTTCTATAAACATTTCAGCTCGTTTACAC
>SCDY01002207.1:0-16122 GCA_004143825.1 Drosophila micromelanica | reverse complement strand
TGTGTGTGTGTGTGTGTGTGTGTGTGTGTGTGTGTGTGTGTGTGTGTGTGTGTGTGTGTGTGTCTGTGTGTGTGTGTGTAAGTGTGGCCCAGCGCCAAAGCGTGTGTTGATGTCATAACCAGCAACGAATACTCGCACAAAGCGCAGCCAAGGATAATGCGCCACAACAACAACAACAACAACAACAGGAACAGGCAGCAACAAATCTCGAAAACAAACAGCTGTGAGCCACCCATTTTGAAACACGTTTTAAGACGCTGCCCAGGGGGTTGAAACCGAACAACGGCAACAGCAAGAACAACAACAAGAACTGGGAATCCGGCTCAAGGG
Organism: Drosophila micromelanica; assembly: GCA_004143825.1. Lineage (NCBI taxonomy): Eukaryota > Metazoa > Arthropoda > Insecta > Diptera > Drosophilidae > Drosophila > Drosophila micromelanica. Next base: position 15,792 of record SCDY01002207.1, on the reverse strand, counting down.
AAGCTGCGCATAAAACTGCGAGCCGGGAACCGAGCTGTGGCCGCGTTTCGAAACGCTCCTTGGGGTGGAAAAGACACACACACACAGACAGGCAGACAGACAGACAGACAGACAGACAGTTAGGCGGCAACACACTCACAAAAAGAAATCGAGAAACTCCAATTGGATTTAGCGAGCAGCGCAAAGTTTTGAGTTTGAAACGAGACTTAGGCAAAGAAAAATGTATTTATCCACATACACACACATTTACATACATACAAATACATAAATATATATGACAGTTGAAATGTCGTCACACACACACACACATGCACACATGCACACATGCACACATGCACGCCTGCACGCTTACAGCATATTGCACAGATTTTGAGCTAGACTTTGCCACTAAACACACACACTTACACACACACACACACACACACACGAACTGTGGCAAGTTGCACGCGCTGCGCTGTTTTGTTTACACTTTGCAACAATTACGCGCACACATTTTGTAACTGCTGTCAACTGTCAGTTATTAACATTAAAAAAAAAGGCACAAAAAAGAAATGTGTCCGAAACAAAAACAAATATTATGCACACATACACACACATACATATTTATATAGAGAGCTAAAAATGTACGTACGTGCGTTGCAAGGGCAGCGAGCGCGCAGCAGAAAGAAACGAACGCGTTTAACTGTTGTCGGCAAATGGCCAGAATTTTTGTTGTTGCGGCGCAGTCGCTGTCGTCGTCGTCGTCGCCGTCGCTGCTGCTGCTGTCGCTGCTCGGTTCGGCTTTGCCAGGCTTGCACCAACGATGTCGATTCCTTGTTTACCACACGAATGCGCACATAGAGAGAGAGAGAAAGAGAGATGGAGTCGGCAGCTTGATGTCAGTGCAGACGAAGTTACAGTTACGAGTTTGGCGCGCAAAGCGCATTTCAAATACGTATTTTGCTCTGAAACACTTGGTGGGAGGGAGCGAGGGAGCAAGACACAATACTTTTGTTTATTCCATTTGAGACGTGTGCGCTTGTTGAATTTTCGTTATCGAAATCGATAACTTGAGCATATCCTTTAATTACAGATGCACTGCTTTGTAAGATTACCCTTGCCAATCGAAAAATAAAAACACATTTATTATCTTGTAAAAATATCGTGTTCATTTTATATAAAATTAATATTCTTTTTCATTTAATTTGGTTGCATTTGCATTTCTTGGTAACAATTACAATAAATTAAACCAAAAAAAAAACTTTACGCTACGTTTTTTTTTTATTTAGTTAAGCTTAAAGTGACATAAAAAAAAGTGGACAATTATATAGTACTACAACTATATTGAAAACTAGACTTAATTTAATGCAAGAAAATCAAATCATATTAAAACGATATACATGTTTTTCCTTATATATATATAGTTATTAGCATCTCTCAAATGTAGACTAAAAAAAAAAAAATAAATACTTTTGACTTAATTGTATACATGATGTTGCGGAGAATGAAAAAGTTCGCTTCGAAATTTGTTTAAACGGGTTAAAGCGCAAACGTTGATCGGTTTGAACTGTTGTCTTAATGCAAAGTTACAAAAAATATATATTTATGTATATATGTAAATATATGCATGTATGTATGTGTGTGAACGGGTGTGTATGTGAAGCGCTTCTTATAATCGATTCTCAATTAATTTTTATGCTTATGCTTATGTGTTTATGTACAAATACTCTTTGAAATTTCTGTTGTTGTTTCTTTTTGTTATGTACAATTTTGATTTGTTATAAAACAACAAATTAGTAGTTAACCAATTACAATAACATTTACATTGCTGTCACTGCTTCTAACAAATTATTTAGGTTTCTCTTTAGCATTTGTACTTCGAATTTTGAAACGGGTTGGCAGCGCCACTCACTTAACTCTCTCCATGTTGCTCGCTCTCAGCGACGTCGCGATGCTGTTGTTGTTGATGCTGTTGTTCGACTGCGCGCACTATAACAGCTGATGGCCGAGACGAGCGTTGCCATCGCGCTGCTGCTGTTGCTGCTGCTGCTGTTGTTATTATTGCCGCTGCTGCTGCGCAGCGACCAACGCTTGCTCAAATCAGCCGCGGCCGCCGCCAGCGCTGCCGTATAGGCGCGCGTGCCAATCGCGAGCGTCGGCACGGCCGCATTCAGTTTCTTTGGCGAGGGCGGCGGACGCGCAGCGATTCCGCCGCTGCACGATTGCAGTCGCGTCGGCTTGCTGAACTGACTGTTGCCGCTGCCGCTGCTGCCCAAACTGGCGGCGCTGAGCGTGCTGCGACGCAGGCTGCGTCGCTGTTCGCGCTCCTCGTTGCTGCGGCGCATGCGACGCGCACCAGCTGCTGCTGCTGCTGCTGCTGTTGCTGTTGCTGCTGGTGTTGCAGGCTTGTTGAATGCGTGACTGGCCTTGCTGCTGTTGCTGTTGTTCCTGTTGCTGCTGTTGCTGCTGTTGTTGCTGCTGCTGCTGCTGCTGCTGGTCACCGCTGCTGCAGTTGCGTTGCGCGTGCGCAGCGTTCGCTTTGTCATTTCCAGATTGCTCAGCTGGCAAATGCTGCTGCGCAGCTGGCGCTTGCCGCTGGCCAGGCTCAAGCTGTGGCTGCGACGGGTCATCATGACGCTGCTGCCGCTGTTGACGCTGCGCCGGCGACTGTTGTTGTTGCTGCTGCTGCTGCTGCTGGTGGCGCTGTTGCTGCCGCTGCTGCCACCACTGGGCAATGCCTCAAGGCTGCTGCTGCTGCTACCGCTGCTGCTGCTGTTGTTGTTGTTGTTGCCGCTGCTGCTAAACGATTTGCTTTTGCCGTGCACGAACAGCTGCCGGCGACGCGTCTGCATGTGCTGGTGATTCTCGTTGGGCACGTTGCGATAGCGACGCATTTGTCGCCGGATCTTGGGCTGTTGCAGTTGCTGCTGCTGCTGCTGTTCGGGTTTGTCCAGCTGCAGCTCTGGCATCGGCGTCGGCGTGGGCGTGGGCGTAGGCGTGGCCGGCAGCGTGGAGCTCACCTCGTTGTCCTGCAGCGTATCCGCGTGCGGTCCGCTCCACGTTGGCGCATAGTCAAACGCCGGCTGGCTGGCGCAGCTGGTGGAGCTGCAGATGGCACTGGAGCTGGCCGCAACCAGCAACAGTTGCTGCTGTTGCTCCCGTTCCAGTGCCACCTGCTGCTCCTCGGCGCGCTCCTGCTGCAGCAGCGCATTCAACGCCAGCAACTCCGCTGGCTGCTCCACATACGTTTGTTGCTGCTGCTGCCACCTGTTGTTGCTGTGCACTACCTGTTGCTGCTGCTGTTGCTGTTGCTCGCGTCGCGTCTCCAGCTGCGTCAGCGAGTAGCCCTCCTGCTGCTGATAGTGCTGCTGCTCCTGCAGGATCTCCTGCATGCTGCGCTGGCTATTCAACAGCTCCTGCTGCTGCTCCTTTTGCTGCTGCTGCTGCTGCTGCTGTTGTTGTTCCTTCTGCTGCTGCTGCTGCTGTTCATGCTGTGACTTTTGCTCCGCCGGCTGCTGTTGAATCCGGCTTTGTTGCTGCTGCTGCTGCTGCTGCAGCAGCGTGTTGTACGACTCGGCAAAGCTGTATTCCGTGCTGCCACCGACCACTTCGCCGTCCACGTAGCTCTCGTAGCTGTGCTCCAGCTGATGTTCCAGGGCGCACAGCTCGTCGCAGCTGCTGCTGTTGCTGTTGCTGCTGCTGTACATGGCGGTCTCGATGACGTTCTCCTGCTCCGCCTGGACCTGACCCTGGACTTGGACTTGGCGTTGCCGCATCGTAGCTGACGTTTGTTGCCAGCAGTTGGCGATCGATTGCTGGAGGGATTTGCGCCAATATTTGCTCTGTTGGACAACATTCTCATCGACCATGTCGGCCATGTCCTCCTCTTCGGGCTCCTCGTCGTCCTCCTCCTCCACCTCCATTTCCATGTCCATCTCCTCGAGCAGCTCCTCCTCCTCAACGTAATAGTCAAAGTTGCGATACGGCTCCGGCGGTAAATGCCGCTTGGCCAAGGCACTGTAGGGCGTGTCCTGCAGATACACCTGCTCCTCAATATGGCCGCACAGGTCCGGGCTCAGCTCCTCATGCTCCAGCTGCTCCAAGCCGGCGGGATAGTTGTTTTCCGTGTCCAGAAAATCACAGCTGCCGGCAGCATCCGCTGTTGCTGTTGTTGTCGTTGTTGTTGTTGTTGCTGCCGCCGGCGTCAGTATCACAGTTACAACGGATGTATTGTCCGCACGCATCTTTTTGCTGGCCCAGGTCTTTAGGGCCCGGTCCACCAGCGCCTTGCTGGGATTCATCACGTCCTGCTCGTGCAGACACTCGCCCAGGATGTGCTTCTCCCGCACCGCGTCGACCGCCTCCTGCGGCGTCACCACATTCCACAGGCCGTCCGTGCCGAAAATGAGGCATCTGCAAAAAGTACCAGATATTAGCTGAATTCCAAGTCGAGCTATTTTGATTAAAACTACAACTTTTTAATCCACGTTTAACATTTCAAGTTTAAATTGTAGCCTTCAACTTAAATTATTAACGTTTTTAGTGTTGAAAAATTATGGTAAGATTTACATTTAACATTATCTCTTTTGCAGTGTTGTAAAGTGCTGACATAGGCAACTTTAAACCTGCATCTTTATAAATCAATTTATTCTATTTTTATTTATTTAAATATTATTTAATCTTTATTTTAAATATATATATTTGTATGTATATATTTTGTATGTTAGCAACAGGTAAGCCAAGCTTTAATAAGAACTCAAGATTTAATCTTATGCTTAAACCTTCATCACTTCGAATGTAAGAAAGTGGTAAAAGTAAGCAACATTCAAGTCGAGCTTTAAGTCGAATATAAGCTTTTTTGTACTTCTGGTACTAATTTTCAGTGTTGGCAAACTGTTTATAAGCAATTAAGCCAAGCTTAAATCTGATTTAAGTAATTAAAGTAAAATGCTGCTGATGGAAACATCAACTTTTATTTTTTGTTTCCCCATATCTCAAGAGCACTATTGAAGTAAAGCTTTTGATCAATATATAAATGCACATTAAACTTCGTTTAGTGTTGAATAACGAACATTCACTCACCTAAACGTATTGGGATCAATTTTGACCACTTTGACATCCGGATCCGGGCTGACAACAAACTCCTTGCAGCGCGAATTGTAGCTCCAGAGATCGCCCAAGGATCGGGCCACAGCCAGGAACGGTATATCGTCGACCAGGGTGCGTCGCTTGATGGGGCCGCGATGCAGCGGATCCCTGGGCCGGTTCCAGACGACGCGCGGCACACCCGACTTGATGGCCACTTGGCCACCGGATCGCTGTATGCGCGACTTTTCCGCCAGCGATTCAGGCTTGTGGTCCGTCGTCAGCTGCTTGGCGCGCCAGCGTCGCTCGCCGGGATTCTGATAGCCGAGCACAATGCCCGAATCGCCCACATGGCCAATGTAAATCTTCTCGCGACGCATGAAAGCCACCGTTGCGGTGGTGCCGGCGGTGCTCAAATGCCCATTCGCAGTGCGCGGCCATTTTTCTAAAAGTGAAAAACAAAAAAAAAATAAGTAAATATCGTCAAATTTTGATTAACAACTTTTAAATACAAATACATCGATAAACGGCGCTTAACGACAATCTTATTTGTCATCGTTACTTTCGATATGTCTGCGTTTGTGTGATCATTTTAAAATTAACATTTGATCATATCAAATTAATAATAATTTGGTCTCAATGTGACGTCAATAATAAATGCAACCTTCTGAATTGCGCACACTTGCTGCAATGTTATCTGCATTTGGCAGTTTACCCATCTCGCTCTGACCAACGGCCAACACAGCGGGGTTGCCAACAAACTTCACATTATGAGCATATGGCAAGCCTGTGGAATATTCCACTCACTGCCAATCGATATACGATTACTGTTGAGTTTTGTGTGTGTGTGTGTGTTTGTAGATGGAGCTACATATAGTCGACTCGCTCACTCACCTTGCTCCCGCCACATAGCAAAGTGTGTGCCAATATAGCCTTCGCGTATCGCGCGCAACACATCCTCATCGTTATCGGACCAAAACAGCTTCTGCTTAACAATCTCGAGCATCAGATGCTCCTTGGCGTAGAGGGCCGCTTCAGTGCCGCCATGGCCATCGTAGATTCCGAAGAACGCATATTCCAGCTCATGCGTCAGCGGCGACTCCTGGTAAGCCACCGAAAACTGATCCTCCATGTATTTGCGACCGCCCTGGCTGCACTGACCGGTCACACGCATATTGACGCCCAATGTAGGCGTGGCACTGTTGCGCTCCTTGCTCCGTTGTCTGCTGCTGCTGCTGTTTCTGCTGACGCCACCACCTTTGGTGCGCATTGGGGGCGCTATGGGCGTGGCCGTGGCCGTGGGATCCTCCTCAGATGATCTCGAGTGAACAACAACATCCAGCAATGTGCTGCTATTGTTGTTCACCCGGGAGCAGTGCTGCTGAGGCGCTACAGTTGCTGTTACCGCATCCGCATCTGTATGCGGATGTGCATCTGTGTAGTAATTGATTACATCGTATTCCACATGGGCCACATCCCGTTCCGTTTCCATTAGATATCTGTTTGTTGTTGTTTGCATGCTGGGCAGCATTTTTGCATTAGGTGTAGGGGTAGTGGGGTTGGGGGGCTGCTCGTAGCCGGCACCCGTTTTGTACTTGTTTTGGTTTTGTTTATGTTGCTGCTTCTTCTAGCTAGCTTAGTGCTGCTTGTTGTTGTTGCTTTCGTCTTCGTTCACAGCAGTAGTGTTGTAATTTCATGTGACATTTGGCACTCGCACTTCCAATATTGACTGCACTAATAGCACCCTCTCGCTTCCACGTCAGTTGCACGCGTTATGTGTGCAAGCGAGTGCGCTACTGACTCGTTCTTTGTTTGCCTATGTCATGTGTGTGTGTGTTTTTATAGTATTTACGTTGGTCGGTGTATGTTTGTGTGTGTGGCAGCTTGCCTTCTTCTTGCTGGGTTTTGTTGGTATTTTGATTTTTGTATTGGAAATCGCCGCCAATTTTTATCGTCTGCTGATGATTCTCCCTACAATTGCCTCGCCCAGTTTGTTATTAATTCTTAATTGGAGCAAAATGATGGGAATATAAGCAACCAATGCCAGTTGCAATTTCACCTTGATGGAAACTCGGATTATGCGCGCGCTTTGCGAACACAAACAAAACTCGTTTACAGCCACTTTTCAAATTATATAGTTTTTGTTGTTGTCGTTTTTGAAGCCGTTGCTGCAGCGCTCTTTCTTTTTAAATCTGCAGTTCTTGTTGCTGTCGAGCATTTTTATTAGAATATTTTCGAAATGAGCACGTACACACACACACAACAGCAAATTGTTAATACAACACAAAAACGAAATCAAATAGAAAGCAAGCGAACGAACGAACGGACAGAGAGCACAGCAGAGTTGTAGCAGTATCGTAAGTTTGACGGGAAAAAAACAACTGAACAGCGCGCTGCGACTTGTTTGTGCTGCCAACTCACAAAATAAGCGGGCGCTGAACAAGCAGGGCAGGCAGGCCACTCTGGCACACTCACACACACACGATTATACGGTATATAAACATGTACGTACATCCGTTCGTATGTTTGTATGCAGTCGAGTGGCTGTTGCCTGGGTTGCCAGATGTGTTGAGAGTAATATATTGTGAAATTGCTTCCCTAGGCAAACAGGGTTGCGGCGAGAGGCGAGATCTAGGCTTATGACAGGTTTGCGTAACCCCCGAACTAAGGTTGGCGCGTTGCTTTCAAGTTCGAGGTGCGAACAAAATAGATAAACTCGACAACAAATAATTTACGTATTTTGATTAATATTACAAAAATAGATATACATTTTTCAGAATAATTTGTACAGATAGTCTGAATATATCTTTGTAATATGTACATATTAATATACATATTTATGCAAACACTTATGCGTTAAAAAATAAGTGACTTTTTCTTGCGTTTAGCAAAAAAAATTAATATTTAACAATTCATTACATCTTTTAGAAACTTTGAAATCTCTTACAATGGTAGATTCATTTAAAAAATCAAACAACTGCTAACTAATGGCCACACCCTGCATAATCACACAGTCTCTGCACACATCTGGCAGCCCTGAAATATTAGTCATCGACAACGCGCGCTTCAATGCTCTTGCTGCTGCTGCTGCGTTGCTGGTTTTATCCCACACTCTCACACATAGCTTATGTATGTACTTATAGCTGACACTAATAGCAGCCAGCGGACAATAGTCGTCTCGCTCGAACTTATGCATGCAACGCCTGCTAATGACTGTTGCTCGCTACTACCGCTCGTCATCGTCATGTTGCTTTCGCTTCATCCATTGTAAAGGGAACAAATGAAAATTTCCAATATTAATGTCAGAGCATGCACACATGGTTGGTATAACAGTATGTAGATATGTATAAATGTATATAATAATGCATATACTGTAGACTTTCGATGTAAATTTTTTTTTAAAAATATTTAATATTTTTACCATGCGCTTGGGTCAATAGTGCAGGTGAGACAAGTAATGAAAAATTGGACATTTGAATATGCGTTTTTTTTTTTGTATTCGCTGGGGTTAGGCGGCTTAATCGGAGCAAGAGGGCAACACTAACAAACGATAGCTGATAGCGTAAGCAACCCTAAATTTAGTGTCGCCGCATTTCTCATATTGCTACTGCCCATGCTTGTGTGTGTGAGTGCGTATGTGAATGCCAATGCCTGCCTGAATACCGTTTTTCTCCGTTCATCGACCAAATTACATGAGAAGGGTGTAGTAGCGTTATATAATTTGATAAAAACTTTTTCATATTTTTAATTCAATATAAACATTTGACACACTAATATGCTTGCTAGCTCATTAATTAGATATTTTATTTATTGGTTTTTATTCATTTGAAAATTTTGTTATACAGCACTGCTGTGCATAACAGTGTTATAAAGCACTATTGTTGATCATTTTCGAAATGCTTACATTTTTTGTATACATTTAAACAAAGATTTTGTAGTATATAATTTTCGCGTGGTCGTTAAAACGTAAAGGTAAAATATACGTAGGTACATTTGCAAATAATGTCTAAATAAATTGAAAACCTTTAACAAAATTTAAATTTTACTATTGGCGCGCGAATCAGCTGTTGCCGTCAAATGCAACTCTGACAGAATTGAAGCCACTAGTGTTGACGCTAATAATTGTAGTCGCTAGCTACTTAGTACCGAATACCGATTACTTTTTGCAAAATAATTGTTTTTTTCAATATATTTTTATTTTGCCGATGTATCATGCACGTCTTATGAAATTTAATAAAACCAAGTAATATTTTAACAAGTCTATACCATCGTTAAATCTCAATAATATTGGAAAACTACCGGACAATTACTTGTTACACGACTTGTATTCGTTACAAATACTTTCTTCTCTGTTGCCAGACGCAACCTGCCAGAAGCAGCCTGACAGACGCCGCCTGCGTTCAGCCAATCAGCGATGAGTTATATCGTATATCGCCAGCACTGAAGGCATTTGAAGCTCTATCCGACTGCTTGCGAATTCGATCGAAACAGTTGAACATAGGCAAGCAAACATCTCGGAACAGATTGCGTTCCCAAAACGAATTGTTTTTTTTTTGAAATTTATTCACGACGAGTGCGCTAAGCGGTAAACACAACTATTTACATTTACTAACAGTTCTTTTAAATAACAGCTTTCAGTATTTTCGTGTGTCAACAATATTTTGTTAATTTTTGTTACTGTTCCTGTTTTTGTTCTAAAGTGCAAAACGCGGCGTGCCAAAATTGTTCGTATTGCGTGCAAAATTGCCAAAAAGGAGCTTATATATACATACACACACACATACATATAGTTTGATAGAAGTGAGGTTTTTTTGTAATTTTTTTTTTTTTAATGGCTAAGAATATTAAAAAATTTGCTTTAATTAGTCAACAGCTGTGAGGTCGCAAATAAGTAAAATATAAAAACAAAGTAAAATTTTTACCTTGGCACGCGGCAATTGAACGCGCGCAACTCCCCAAAGACAACGACAACTTTATAACAATAACTAAGGTGAGTGAATTATACCGACGAGTCGTGTGAAAAGTTCTAAGTGAAGTTGTGCAATAAATTGACATACTTATGCATAAACGTGTGTGTGCATATGCATGAGGAGAGCTGTGGACGGGTTGAAAAGTTTCCGGCCGGAGCCAGAGGTGGCGCCAGCTGGTCTCACATTGTCTTGTACTTGTAGTTGTGTCTATTTGACACAACTCAACACTACCTTTTCGATCACAAACAAGAAACTGACTCAACACTGATTCGAGGCATTTCGATTGTATTTTAGATTTTTGCCAACGCCGCCAACGCTAAAGCCCCCCACACATGAGATTTGCCCGAAACTCTATTGTGTCTAGTTTATAATCAAATGAAAGGCCCAAGTTTTCAGGTTGACGTCATTTGTTATTTCAGTTTTGTGTTTGTATATTTTTTTTGCCTAATCTGACGCTTAATTTATGAGCATGCCTTGAGAGGTAATTATGGAGCCGAGAGCAAACAGATTGGATAAGTTGATTGTCGTGGGAGTGTGAGCAGTACACGGAAGCACACGCACTGATTCAAAATTGCTGAGCACCGAAACTGTTGCTTGTCCAAAACGAGCACAAAACTGGAAGCATCATTCTGTCTCTTTCTATTGCACTGAATCCTGCTAGTTTAATGAGAATTTGATCTTTCCTAAAGCGTTGCCTACTTTCGAGCAGCGTTGGAATGGAAATATTCACATTTCAACTGAAACAAACTTTTTTCGCTATAGTGCCATATTAATAGTTATATTGTTCTATTATAAAATATATATAGTTTGCTTATAAATTGGGAAGAGTAGCTGAAATGATTGATAGGTAAAAAAATTAAAGAGAAAACTTCAAGCTTGCTCGACTGTGCGATACCCTCTATCGAATTCTTTTTGAAGAAGGGCATATTGGTTTCGAGTAAATATATACAACAGTCAAAAGAAGGCATAGAAAGTATATATATTCCTGATCAGGTCAATTAGCTGAATCAATTTATTATGTCTATTGAACAACTAGAGACTTGTAGCTTAAATTATATATTTATTTCATATGCGAACATTTTTGTTCCAGTTCTGTAGTATCGATAATTATCGATTTTAAGATAAGGAATTATTTTTTAGCATCTTTCAAGGACTATAACAGGTGGAGAAGCCAAATTTGATCAATATATTATCGTATAGCACATTCAGTTTAAGATTATTACCTTTTTTGAATACTTAAAATATACATTTAGATACTCTAGAAGTTGGCCTATAAGTTACTGTAAGGGTGTCTAATAGTTGGGCACACCCAATAATAACTCTTTTTATTTATCTATTTTTAATGGGTGCAGGGCATAGATTGCTGTTCTGTTGTTTATGAAGTAACGCTTTTTGTTTCTTAGTTTAATCGGAAGTTAGTGACTAATTCGCACAATTTCATTGTGGCAGTTGTCAAGAAATCGTAGCATACTTTGTTGGTGCTGCCCGCTCAGCACACACGAACACACACACACGCACACAGAGATGGAGCCGCTTATTGCTGTCGCTCTCTCGTTCCTTGCAATCAACAAGCTGTCTCCGTTTGTCCAACTGTCGGTACATTCCTAATTGACTTAATCAGCAAAAAGCCCCGTCTCGCTTCCCCCTCCGGCTTGATGCCGCCGTTGCCTGCGTCATTTGGCGACTGGCTTGCCTTGTTATGGCCTGCATTGTTGCAGGCTCATGGTTCTGCCTCCTGCCTGTCAATTGCTGCATCCTTTTTGCGCTTAAAAGAATTTTCATAAAATTATTATGGAGGTGGTAAAAAGGGAGGAGAACAGAAAAGTAAAGCAACTTGGGCAATGACAATGTTACTGTCTGTGTGGTCTGTTTGTGCGTGTGTGTTTGTGTGTGAGACCACATCTCGTATTTTATAGTTGACCTAGTCCCCTGCCGCCCCTTCCCCATGCCGCGCACACTGTCAATGAGCTGTCCGTTACTTTGTTAGTTAGCAAACTGTTAGCAACATTTCCGGCTCTTTTATTTGGCATTTCCCATTTGCATTCAGCTCTCTCTGATAATGATTGACAATGGCTGGTTTGGTTTTTTATTAACCCAACACACATATTGCAAATGAAAGAAATTAAAAAATTGATTTTTATAAATGAAGAGATTTTTTATTTGAACGGATTGTCAATCTCTAAAAAACTTGCTCTTAATGGTATTTATTTTTAATTTTGTCTTATTTAATTACGTTTTGCTTGCAAGTTCAATTAGCTGTTTATTAATAGGAATTAAAAATATCCAATGTAAAGAGAGATTTAAAGTTCATTTTTATTTTATTTTTTACACTTATATATGATGTAGTTAAAAAACTTGCTGAATAACTATTTTCAAGATATACGCTAGCATCGGAATTGATTATTTTCTGTATTTGTTTTCAATATAAGTTTTTAAAGTTGAAATTCTCGAAATTACCAAATTAAACCGGAATACTTTAAAATAAATATAGTTAGATTTGGTTAAGAATACGGTTCATAATTGAAAAAGGTTGAATGTTTATCGGATAGGTCTATTATTTTTTTGTGTTCATGGTTTAATTTATGATTTCAAAAATTGTGTTCAAACCTTTTCGGTTCAAAACCGGCTGGCAGCGTTATTTCGAACCAAGCTTATATGACAAATTTATGATATTAATGTAAACCAGACTTAAATTGTATAATTATAAATTTCCTATGATTCTTTTTAGCTTAATTTAAATTTTTTTTTTTTGCATATTTTACTCTACTAAACAAACAAATTTTTAACTCATTTATTGTTCTTTTTGTTGGTCATTTTAATGTTTGTTCTGGTGATATTGAATTTTCCTATTTTGTTTTTATATACATGTTTATTTATACAAATTAAAATGATTTGCAATTTTAATGCAAGTTGTTAAACAAGTTTCAGAAAAGTTGAAATTCGAGTGTGACAAAGTTGGCCCTTAATTAACTTGATTACGCAAACATTAACATTTTAATTGGTAACATGTTTTGATGCATGGACAGTCGTCAGTTTGTTTTAACTTCCAATTAGTGCAGAAATCACGCATTATCAGACTGAAAAGCAACATATATGAAAATTCTACTGAATTTTGTGCAAATTCGTGATAATTACAGGGAAATTGTAAAAAAAATTGTAAGAACGGTTGTTTCTTGTGTAAGGTTATGGAACCACTTTTGTTATTGCATCGCTTTGATTTGTCCTTTTCGGGATTTCCTATGCTCTGTGACAACATTTTGAAATTGCTTTCAAATTGCTTGTCTGCTCTGTTTTACCGTTCATTTTGAGTTAAAAGCCGCGCACAATGGCAATCGAACAATAAAAGCAATAACAACAACTATAACAACAACAATCGAAATTCTGCAATATTCACTGTTAGTGCTGCTGCATTGCATTTGAATTAGCTGCACGGTTTTACACTTGCGTTCGTGCTCTCTCGCTCTTTGTCCTTGATGGCAGCCAGCAGCAGCTATTGCAGTTGTTGCTTTGGTTGCCAAGGCCACGGTACGTGCTCTCACTGGTCCAATCTCGGCTCTCACAGTGCTTCGAATTCGTTGCACTGCTCGCACTGCTGCAATTGCTGCGCCGTCGTTGTTGCTCTTCACACATTCGTTGCTAATTGATGCATGTGTGTGCATGTGTGTGTTTGTCTGGGCATCTTCTGCTCATTAATACGTGTTTTGTTCTCTGCTGTTGCTGTTCGCTGCTTTTGATATTTGATTTGCACTGTTGCGGGCTTTTCTCGTTTATAATTAAATTTCCAGTTTCGCATTGTCGCCCGCCCACAAAAGTATGCAGCGATTTTTCAAAAAACTGCGCCTGCGTCATTGGTAAGCGTGTGTGTGTACGTGTGTGTGTATGTGTTAGTGTGAGTGCTTGTGTGCATAACTTTATTAAGAATTTGATTACAATGACAGCCACTGTGCTTCATAACAAATGTTGTTATTGTTATTTTTCCCGCTCGTCCTGCCTGATTATATATGCAACAAATGGACTAATGCGAAATATTTGCACATGCACAGAGTGCAAATTGTTTTTTCTTTTCAATTTCAGACGTAAAGATCACATCCTTACTACAACATCAACCAGAGTAACATAAATTACAAAACTAAAAATGTCTGATCGCAAAGCTGTCATTAAGAATGCCGACATGAGCGAGGAGATGCAGCAGGATGCTGTTGATTGTGCGACACAAGCCCTCGAGAAGTACAATATCGAAAAGGTAAGCTACCTAAAGCTAAACAAAAAAAAATTGTTTATTTTAAATTTATTGATTTTTAATGTAGAATTCATTTAAATAAAAAGTCATGATCAAAATGCCATCAAACATCCGAATCGGTTCAGTTTTGACAAATTTATGGGTGTTTGGAATATGTTACCTATGGCTCCTAGAGCTTTACATGTCCAAATTTTTCTCAATTTTTGCATGACAAAAAATTTGACCATCTCAGAACCAGGTAAAATTTTGTTTTTTATACTAATTGTGGTCCAAAAAATCGATTAAAAATGCAAACTCGCAATTTTAAATTAAAAAAAAAATTTTTTTCGAAAATTTATTTCCAAAAACATCAAAATTTTTTTTTTCAAAAATGCATTGACTTCAAATGTAGAATTGATTTAAATGAAAAATCATAACCAGAATGCCATCAAACATGAAAATCGGTTCAGTTTTGACAAATTTATGGGTGTTTGAAATATGTTACCTATGGGTCTTAGAGCTTTACATGTCCAAATTTTTCTCAATTTTTGCATGATTTTTGACAAAAAATTTGACCATCTCAGAATCAGGTGAAATGTTGTTGTTTAAGCTAGTTGTAGCCAGAAAAATCGATTAAAAATGCAAACACGCAATTTTAAATTTTGAAAAAATTTTTTTTTCGAAAATTAATAAGGGGGGAGTACATGCTTTTTTCCAAAAATATCAAAAATTTTTTTTTTTCAAAAATGCATTGATTTTAAATGTAGAATTGATTTAAATGAAAAATCATGACCAGAATGCCATCAAACATCGAATCGACGCAGTTTTGACAAATTTATGGGTGTTTCCAATATGATACCTATGGCTTTACATGTCCGAATTTTTTTTTTTCAAAAATTATATGAGTTTGAAATTTGAGACCTATGTGTCCGAGAGCTTTACAGCATTGACCATGATTTACGTCTGTTATGCATGTGTCCATTTTTTCTCTCCTTATGGTCATGCATACACATAGATTTATGTATAATATATAAACAAATTAAAATTCAGACTACCTTCAACGAATTTTTTCAAAAAAATATGTTTCATGGCAGGAATAAGATATCTATGCATATGTATATATTTACATGTTTCTGTTAAAAATGAAAAATACGATTGTTTACGAATGGATAAACAACGTTAAAATTTAATCATTGCAATGTTAAGGCAATAAATTTATAAGAAGAAAAGAGGCTTTGATAAGATCGATATATATTTGACCCAAATAATAATAATACCATTTTTGATTGTTTCAAGCTGTTATGATAAGGTGAGCTAGTATTGTGTTGTCGGCTATACCCAACAGCAACATTCCTACTTGGTATATATTTAATTTGTGCTACAATATTTTATTTATTTGAACATGGAGATGTTTTGGCCACATAAAATATGACGCAGTTTCATGCTTGTTGCACATTTTTCATTCAACCTTATGTTGCAGTGTACATACAAACAAATACAACAAGTATATATGTATATATATATATATATATATATATA
>SCDY01002206.1:0-16140 GCA_004143825.1 Drosophila micromelanica | reverse complement strand
ATTGGTTGTGCGTGTCATAATTAGTATAAAAAGCAACATTAAATCTGATTTTGAGGGGGTCAAATTTTTCGTCAAAAATCATGCCAAAATTGACAAAAATTTTGACATGTAAAGTCGTTGAATCCATAGCTCCCACATTTCAAACTCCCATAACTTTGGCAAAACTGAACCGATTTTCATGTTTGATGCCATTTTGGTCATGATTTCTCCTCCAGATTGATTCTACATTTAAAATATATGCATTTTTAAAAATAACATTTTTCACAGTAAATTCATTAATGTTATGCCATTAAATCAAATCTTTTTCATTCACAAGCGATTTCGATATTCGATCAAAATACCCAGAACGCAGAGCAGCTCAGAAGACCAACCGGATTGATGTTCTTCAAAAACACAAGAATTTTGCGCTGACTAAAAATAACATTTAATTTTTGTTGATCCCCCCTCAAAGGAATTCAGTGGAATTGAAATGAAAACAAAACAAAGCTGAGCGTGTGAGGATGTGAATTTAGCACACAACAACAGAAAATTGGGGGAGCTCGCGAGAGCTCCACATTTAATTGGCAGCTGGAAAGCCAAAGAAACAAAAACAAACCAGAAAGAGAAAGACACAGAAATCTGGGAATGGAATGGATATGGGAATAAGCTGGGACTGGGACAGGTTATGATATGCCAACTGGCCGGAATGGGGAATGTCAAGTGCCGGTGCTGGGAAATGGTTAAAAATAAACGATTTCAACAATGAAATGGCCAATTATGACAAATTTTCAAATGAATGTTAAATGTGAAGAGAGAGAAAGGGAAGAGAAAATTATGTTCAGTTGAAAGCCGCTCAACGTCATCATTAGCACCCGAAAATGTCAAGAGGCATGTCAAGCCGCGTCCGTCGCGACCCTACTTCAGCCGCTCCTGTTGCCAATGTGAACATTTTGTCACACGCTGCTGGATCTGATGCTGCTCCCCCACAGTTTCCACTTGACGTGACTTTCGTCTACACTTTGCCAGTTTTAATGATGCTTAATTGTGAACGCTTGACTTTCCGTACTGCTTCCGCCTGGTCCCCACTTGAGCGAAAATAACCAATCTCGGCTAGGCATTTAGCCTAGATTGAAGTAATCTTCAAGTTCAGATTGTGGGTCAGCTGGAAGTCAATTTGCCTCGATCCTTGCATTATCAGCAATTACCCAGCCAAGAGTTTTCACGACTTTTTCTTGTAGCCAAATAACCCGACATATCCCCCCATCCGTCCGCCATCAAATGAATGCTGCCTGCAAGTGGAACAAATTTATTTGCCCGCACCAAACGACCATTAACAATTTTTCTAGCCACTAATCTTTGCATCTTTTTTGGCTTTGGCTAATGCTTTTGGCTGCCAGTTGCCAGCGCGGCTCATAATTCACCCACCAATAACCGACGGTCATGTTCAGGGGCGAAATCTGATCGCGCCACTTTGCCGGACTTTCCATTAGGATAAATTGGCTGGCAAAATTGCACATGGAAAATGTGCAATGTATAAAAATGTCAAAGATCGCATCGCAGGGGGGAATTGTGGGGATCGGTAGTGCGCCAGATTTATGATCGTGCGGTGCCTCGGGGATTATTGCGCTTCAGACGTCACTAATGACGTCATTATGAGCAAGCACAGCACGTGCTCCAAACCAAATCCAAATCCCAAATGAACGGGTCTACGTCTAGGCCTAGCCTTTTTTGTGTGGCACAGCCAACTAGTCGGTGGCAAGTGGCAAGTGGTCGTGCCTTGGCAAAATAAATAAAAATTTAAATTTGAATTTAAATTCAAATTTTCTTTTTTGTTGCTGCTGTTGAGCCCTGCACGCCGCAGGCCCTCAGCCCGTCAGCTCGTCGGACGGCCGGCAATGAGGGGGTGTCAAATTTCATGAATATGCAAATTAGTGTCGGTCTATGGAAAGCCATCATGATATATGGACGGGAGGCGCAGCAGGGAAACAGCGCGCATGAATTGTAAGTAAATTTATTGCGTACGCAGATTTTGTTGTGTCTCTTTTTTATTGTATGCCCTGGAAAAAAGCTGGCAGCGTTAGTTGCAGTTTCTGTGTTCTTATGGACAACAGGGAATTTGACTTTTATATCAGTTAAATTTTTAAAATTTGGTGTAGTTCTTAATCACATAGTTTTACTAAAACTCTCAAAATATACAATTATAATCTACACCCTATCTATTTTGCTTAAAATAAATAGCGAGTAAAATCCACAAAAAAAAATTAACAGTAAACGCAGAAATATTTATTAATTTAAATCATTTAAGATTAATAAATTTTAATTTTTTATTAGAATAATATAATAAAAATAATTGTTGGCATAATAGGGTATTTTATAGTGCAGATCAGCTGACTTAACTCGCACAGAACTTTTGCTATATGGTGCTTTCATGCAAAAGAAGCAGAAAAGCTGCTCACATATTAAATGAGAGCTGTCGGAATATGAATTATGCATTTATGTATCATGTTAAAGCTGCGGAGGCCGCAAAATTTGATAATTTGTGGTAACACAAAATTTGCACAAGCTCCCTGGGCAATTGATAAAGAGATTTTTTGGGTCTTAAGCTGACAGCTGAAGTAAATCTCAGATGAGTTCGTCAAGCTTAGTTTGAACTTGGAGTGAGATAGGGCCAGGTACAGAACCTAACAACTGGTAGCGCAGGATTAAAACATTTAAGATGCCTGCACAGTTGAGCTGGTATCGCAGCAAATGGATGTTTTAATTGCTCGATGTACAGCAGCTCATGGCCATGACCAGGGCAAAATGCCAGAGTCGGCATCTGGTATTTGGTATTTCAATTATAACATTCGCTGCGATACACCTAATTGATTGACCGAACCAAGCTGATGGCGGAGGTGCTGATAATATTTAAACCACGTCCAGCCCCAACGAGCTATTTAATTGCATTTTCCACAAGAGCAGCAACAATGAGCTGCAGCAGCAGCAATAACAATGGATGCAGTCTGGCTGCATTTCCACGCTCTAATGTTGCAGGCCGTGCACGTTTCTAGCCGGGCCATTACATAAACCATAAGCACCATAAGCAACAGCTTCAGTTCCTGCTCCTCTCCTCAATCCATTGGCTGTCTCAGGCGGTGTTCTGTGGGCCCAAAAGCGAGTCGCAGCGCTTGTTTATGCCACTTCGGGGCCATTTTCACAGTTTGCTTTCTTTGGTTGGGGCAAAAGTAAATTATCTGCAGGCAACGGTAAACGCGCAGCCAGCCGAAGCACTTTAGCAATCTTCTCCTCCTTTGGCAATTCCCTCCGCCGAACAAGTGCAACGTGGCACATTTTTAGTGTAGCGCAAACTCACGATTTTCACCCCGGGGCGGAGGCGTTGCGGAGTGAGGCCCAAATGAAAAACCCGCCAGGCAACTTTTTAATGCAGGATTATCCGCAAACCACAAAAACAACTCCAAGAACAACAACAACAACAACAACTGCATCCATCAACTGGAGCGCCCTTACTTTGCTTTCGCAGTTGTCAACAAACTTTCAACTAGGAAGCAAAGCAATTGGCAAAAAAGCAAGTAAGAACATTGCCGCGGGGCAAAACAACTGCGCCATACTCTGTTTATAGTGTATAAAAGCGTAAAGCAAAAAAAGTGTTTTCATTAAAACTATGTAAAATTTAAATTAAAAAAATATTCTACACATTACCCAATAATAATTATTCAAGTATTAAGTTTCAAGACGAGCATTGCGGAAACCAAAATACCCCCTTTTTGCATTGCGAACAGAGTATATCTCAACAGGCGGCGCCAGTTGAATGAACTCCGCGAGTGCTGCTCAAGCTGCCAGCTGCAACGGCTGTGCCAGTGTTGAAAATGGATTATATGTTTTTTTTTACTTTTTCCTGGGCCTAGCCCACAGGTAATGATGATGTTGCCAGCTCCCTGTGAAAGGAAGCGCAAAACGAGGCCACTACGACAACAGACCAGACACACACACAAACACACACGCACACACACAGACAGACAGAGGGAGCCACAGGGCCCGAACAAAGCGGCAGCAGGAAACGAGCCACAATAGACAACATGGTACAAACAGCGTGCAACAGGCAACTGGCAACTGGCAACACAGGAACTGTGCCGCGTCGCGTCTGCCTTAATCCACAATCAATAGAAGAAACAGCGCTCAACAGAGCGCAAATAATATGCCAAGAAAGCTGCAGATTTGCGATCGAAATTGATAGAGACATGTGGCGCGGCTGCAGCTGGAGCAGACCACTCGGCCACTTGGTGGCAGTCCGAAGCATCTCAACACATGCCGCCAAGTAGCAAAGCAGCAGTCAAGCTCCACAACAGCCAAACGCCAACACACAACACACAACATATAACACACAACATAGGAGCGCCCATTTGTAACTCAATGGCGTGTAAAATAGCTGCCGGGCATTTGGCAGGCGAGCGGATGGACGCATTTAACAGAGTAGCAGAAGGCTTTGCAGCAAACGCTTCACAGAGCTGAGCTAGCGAATGTGATATGCAAATATTGGTGATTAATACGGTGACTGTAAAAGTGTTGAAAAATTCTCAAAATGTTATAACGAATAATTATTGTTAATCAATACTGTTCATTTCAAGACACTGAAAGCAAATATGATCTTTTCATATAGTGTTGAAAAACGTTAAGCACATAATACTAGCTGTCAGTGAACTATAATCATATACTTTTTTATAGTGTTGAAAGCCGCTCAAACTAATGAAAGATTGTTGTGGATTTTTGGCATATATAAGCTATGCATCGATCTATTAATTTCTATTTTAATTTAATTTTATTAATTCTACTAGTGTTGAAAATTCTTACAGTGCTTACAAAATCCCAACTGCTAAACCTAGTGTTTTATACTGATTCATTTAGTTTATTAATGTTGTTTGACTTATAACAAAACTGTTCTGATAAGTATTGATCTATCATTGATTCTATTCAACACTGTGACTTGTTTGCACATCTCTGGCAGCTCCGATCTCAAGTGTGATTGAGTGGAGACTGCAGCAGCAGCTGCTGCTGTTCGAACTTCAAATCTACTTCAGCTACTGATGACGATGATGATGATTATGATTATGTTGTACTTTGCTGTTGCAGTGTGCTAAAATTTAATAAGTGCAAAAATAATAGCTTGCCTTATGCAAGCTCCTAATGATTGTGCTTTGGCCAATTGTTGTTGCATTTGCTTTTCCGAGGTCAATGAACTCTTCCCGTCTCAGCTGGTGTGTGCAGCGTGTGTGTGTAATTCAAAGCGAAATTATAATGTTGCAAATTGGAGCGACCGGAGTCACAACAAAAACAACAAAACTACAACTTAAAAAGAAACCAGTTGAATTTAAAGCTACATATATATTTTTATATATGTATTCGTTGGAGCATTGCCCCCCGCCGCCGTCTTCTTCTTCTAGCAGAACGCGCGTATAATAATTTTTTATGACACGGAAAGTTCTTGTCCCGGTTGTTGTTGTTGTTGTTGTTGTTATTGTTGTCGCCGCATTTGTTGCTCTTGTAATTAAATAATGTTAAGTTGAGCTGCCAGCGAAGAGTTGACAAAGCGACACGCGAGCTCCGCTGGCCAATTAATGCAACAGCTGCGAGGGGGCCAGGGGAGCTGGCGGTACGAGGCACGAATATGCACAGCATAATATACAATGTAGTTGCGCCTATGAACATGCATGTTAAAATAGTCCAACTGGACGCAAATTGAGTGCCATGCACTTGACATCCAGTCCAATTGGCTGTGTAATTCGATTAGCATGTGCGTGCAGTTGACAAAGAGTTTAGAGCTGTAACAGATGATTCTGCAGATCAGACTTATTTTAAGAACTGCCTTTGGCTGAGCTTAGATAACGACTAATCACCAGTTTGTAGTCCATCATTAATTGGGGCCTATTTAATTTGTTATATAGGCCTGATCACAATTGAAATATCATCGAAAGCAAATTGCCTGCTATTTAGAAACGCATAAAACTTCATTAAGTTCGTATTCCTTACACTTAAAAACCGCTCCCGACTGTGGTTAACAATTAACTTTGATATGAGGCCAGAGATAGAAAGAAAACTGAAGAGCAACAGCTGCGCCGCTTGAGTGCATCCACTTCCAACTTGCAATGAATTGCAATGATAGAGTTGGCAGCATAAAAAATGGACAGAAAGAAAAGGCAGAAAACAACAGCAAAAACCTAGAAACAACAATAAAATATTGTACAACAATGAGTCGGACGCGTCCGCCCGTCCATTTTCCAGGTCCGTTAAAGTTTTCGCTCGTCAGCATTGCCCCAACTCCAACTCGAGCCCCAGCTCCGGTGGGGGTTACCAAAGTGCGCATGAAATTTGATTCTCGGAAGAGTTCATTTGTTGCGTACCGGGAAAGTTGCCAGGTAATGAAATTTACTGCCAGCTATGCTGTAACTAACTTCATTAAATTACAAACAAACTCTACATAGTTGTGCCGGGCAGGGTTGCCAGGGGTTACCAAAGATCTAACATAGCGCTGTGCCAGACCGCCCACCAGGCAAACTAACGGCACTTTGGGGAGTTGTGCCTAATACAAGAAAAACAAAAAAAAAACATTTAGCAACAACACAAAATATGCAACCCATTACAGTGCAATAACATTGAAAACATTCAATAATGGGCCAAAAAAAAAAGGGGCGGCCGCCCAACTTGTAAATTTGATTTTGACAAACATTATTCACTGCCAAGTTTTTGTTGTGTTGGTTGGCCCATGCGACATCGCATTGAGCTGTTATTGTCGTTGTCAACGGCATTGTCATTGCATCCCCGTGGAAGCAGCGGGCGCCCAAATTGGCGGACTGTGATGAGCTCTGCACATGTTGGCCAAGCATTGTGGCCTTTCTTTGGCACTGCAACAAAGCACATAATGTTTGCCTTTTGTTTTTGTTGTTGCTGCGAGGATAATACATTCGATTTCTGGCGCTGCCAATCGCTTTTACTGCTGCCCATGGAAGCGTGAAGTAAGACAGAAGCCCTCAACTGGGGTGCGCACAATTGTTTGTTGTTTCCCCCATTGCCCAACACTGATGTCGCTCATCGCTTCTGCACAGGAGCTGCAAGTGTGAGGGGTAAGCAGATACAGCCGCCAGTTTGCCTTTTGTTTGCCAATTCTATTTATGCAACTTTTACTGTGTGTTATGTGTGTATGTGTGTTTGAATCGGTTTATTTAAACATTTGAGTAAGAATGTATTGATGGTCTTCACTTGGCAATATACATATCTATGCTTATAATTGGTCACATTGCAAGTGGAATCTAAATGGATGCTATTGACTAACCTGTACTGTTCAACACTGATGCGCTTGCTACCGCTTCTTTTTCGGCACCAAAAAACACACTCACTTATGCACACATTCACAAACCGATTTTCTGTCGCGAATCGAGATTTTCATTGCCTAAAACAACAGCATTTTGCATAATCTCTTTACGTGTATGTTGTTTAAACAAACTCGATGCAAAACAATTCAATTGCGCACTTGTCTCGCGACGCGAAAAAAACTGAACTTGCAGCGTTGCCAAGCACAAAACGAATAAAATGAAGACACAAAACAACAGGCGCAAAAAAACACGACAGGCAAAGTGAGAGAGGAAGAGAGTGAACGCGAGTTTTCGCTTGTGTGTGTGTATGTGTGTTTCTGTGTGAGTGATGGGCATGCAAATCGCCTGTTACTCTTCTTCTTGATCGTGTCAGTGTTGCACTGCGGACAAAATAATAAAATTTAAAATTTTTAACTCCCTGCAATAAGAGGAACAACAACAACAACTCTGACCATGGTCGCTTTTTCAACCCCGTTTTTGCAGAACTTTTTGCTGACCAAGCAAATAGGGAGAAATTATTTGTGCTTGCATTTCTTGTTTGCATTTGCACGCTGAAAGGATTAGAAACCGGTTTGGTTGCCCACTGGATGACCAACCCAACCGACAGGCACTGAAAGCACAGCCTAACCGCCGCCTGGTCAGCGCCCCCATGCTGAGGGGATAGCTCTGATTTACTGCCCGAGGGTGGCGCGTCTACAATTTCACACACACACATAAACACAGAAAATGTGTTCAATGCAGTCCGCACTTCAGGCGTAATGGCCAAGTATTAGGGCGACACTTGAGTTTGTGTTGCATGTCAAAGTCAGCATCGTCCTCCTCCCCCCGTGTGCCTTGTTTATGTTAATGCAAACAAAGCGAGCGCCGAGACGCAAGAAGTCACGTGCCGCCAACACCACCAAAATAACGGACGGAGCACAATCCAATCCAAAACCGAACTGCAACTGCGACGCCGTCACTAATAAGCGGCAAATAATTGGCAGACGAACTTGAGACTACCCCAATGCCTCAGTGGCCAAAGGGGCGCTGCTGCCGCCTGGCAACCACATTGCACTAAAAATCGATAGCATGTGCCACCCCAAAAGTACGCGCCCGCTGCAGGTTGTCGATCCTTGGAATGTTTGTTTGCCTGGACACGGCCTTCCAGGCGTGAACGGGTACAGAGAGCGCCGGAAGAGCGAGCCGGCTCTCAGTTGCATACGCTGCAGGCAAGCAGGTAAGTCGCAACACCGTTTATGGCCCACCACATGACTCATACTTGGAAACATAAACTCTTTCAGCTAAAACAAAAACACAACAAGAACTTATGACCCCAAACAAACCTCAACAATTAGAATTTCCGGCTATAAAATTGTGGAACCTACGCGGCAAATAGAGAGCAGCAAACGCGTTAGGCCAGAACCACGTCTCTGGACTGCCAGACATGTTGTCAGACTGTCTGTCAACTGGTTCTACAGCACGTTGTCTCACAACGTGAGTATCTGGCGTGCCCATAGAGGCCGATAGAAATCGCTTCCAGCTCTCATTAACGATCATTATGTGGCACATTATGGATAGACGTTGCAGTTGCCCGGTTGCAGTCGCCCCCGCACCAGAGCCCCTGTGCAATGAGCCAAACATGGGCGACAATTAATTTGGTCAACGATGCGCATCTAATAATGTGACTGCAATGACGGACAATGGGCTTGGCCCGACAAAGCTTGGCTCGGGCACTGCAGCCAGCTGGCAAGTGTGAGATATGCATGTTGGTTGCTGTCCTAACGATATATCATTCTGATATATATTATGTGCCATGAGGCCATGGAGCCCTCCCACCTGGGGCGTTGGCGGCAATGCTATAAATTAACACCCGGCCAGTCTGCAGAATTGCCAGAGTGTCCAGTGCCCAGTGTTCTGTGGACGGTGACTGGCCATAAATGCCCACCAAACAAATGGAAAACAATTAACCGTTACAAGCTGCAGATGTGAGAACGGAGATCGGAGCCCAATCGTTCAGTGGCAATTGCGTGAGATCGCCCGAGCTAGATAATGGGCCTGAAAATGATAGTTGGACAAACGAGCGATCGTTAATCTAAATGAATGTTGTGTTTACTCGATGGTGATGATAGAAGGAATGGGATACTATTGGAAATTCAAGAAGATTATGTAACAAAAGAGTTGAGGTAAGCTAACTGGATCATATTTTTTGTGTAGGATCAATTCTATTTATATTTAATATTTCGTAACTAGAATAGATTTCAAATATTCTTGCAATGTTATATCATTCATGTTCCTAATGTAAATCATTAGATTTTCCTATAAAATCCCCTTAACTCAGAACTCTCACATTCGTAATCCGTCGCCCTTTCATAGCTTTTACTTTTAATGCAGCGTGAGCCAATAAATCGAAACAACAAAGTGCTCTTGAGCTATAAAAACAAAAGTGAAACATGCAAAAATCAATGAACTTGAATCTCTGGCCATCAAAATATACAAATAATGGAAATTTGTGACAAGATGCGCGCAGCACCAAACACCAAATAAACCCCGAATTCGAAACCCGAAACTCAATCCCAGAGCATTTTACGCATTCCCAGCGCTGAATGCTAAGGGTTGAAGATAACAAAAAAAAGCTACCCTCTTTGGAACCCTATGAACTATAAACTGCAACTGCACTTCATGCAACAAGAAAAACAGCAACAACAACAACAACCCCTGAGTAAAAGTGCCCCCGGGCACATTCACAGGCCGTACAATGCGGCGTGCAATGGTGGCGCATTTTGCAGTGACAAACAACAATAAAAATGCGATATCGAGACGATCGATCAATAAATACTAACATACACTAAGCGAAAAAGTTCATTCAAAATGCTGACATAGTTTCAATACGTTCCATTAAATTATTTTTTCTCAATATTTTAACATAAAAATCATACCTAGAAAGTATTCCACATGTACAATCCTCTATAACATAAAAATATAAATTGTTCATTATGATCACACAAATTAGAAAACGACTTAGTTACAAAATTTGAAATTTAAGTATTTGAATAATATCAGGAAAAAAGGATAAATTGTTCTCGAAATAAGTAAAATCTTTTTTTAAAAACATTCTTATCTCGTCCTACAGTTGTCGCTAGGATCTTAAGTATTAAAAATAACTTTTTTAATTAACAATATTGAGCTCCATTTAAGAATATTAGTCCTTAGCAGTGTTTTATCTAGACCTGTGCTGGTTTTGAGTACTACACACTCTCGGTTTTTTCTCTCAGTGTGCACACACACTCACATAAAATCCCGGTGGACATGGCTGATGGTGGGCTGGCATATTGGGCATTGCGTGAAATTTCAGACAAAGCGGCGCGCGACGCGACGTTACAAACGGAGCTCCTCCCGAGATCCGGGACAGCTGCGCAGGCGCCACAGTCGGCAGCTTCAATTGGTGGTGGTTTTCCTCCTCTTTTTTCTTTGTTCTCTCTCTTCTCTTTTTCTATTTCGTGGCAGCCAAATTTGGTACAGTTACAGTAGCAGATTTGCGCCAGGTTCTCTCGTCACTGTCAGGCCGCTAGCTGTTTTGCCCGAAAAGGGGTGACAACAGCTCGTTTGTGCAATTTGTTGCGCAATCATCAGGCCGCTGTCCGTGCTGCCCATTTAGGCCAGCAACTGGCAACTGCGGCCGACGTCTTGTGCCCGATTAATTGGATTGTCATTAGGCTGGCAGACAGCTCCGCTGAGATTGCGGCTGGGTGCATTGAACTCTCCGATTCCCGGTTAACAATCCAGCTGCCCCTTTGCGATCTTGGCACGTTCTTGGCCCTATTTTGATGACCTACCCTTGGGCACCTTTTACGTTACCTTTGCCGATAATTTATGGCTTTGCTTTTGCGACGATCAAAATACAGCTGACGATTGAGTTGGTCCTTTGTTCAATTGAATTTCCAGTTTTCCTTTGCCTTTTCCTTTTTACAATAAAATCTTCCTTTGCTCGTAATTAATGTAGAGTGCCCAAGGATCTGATATCCGGTTTAGTTTTCAACACGCACTGCTTGAAATGAATACACTGACAGAAAAAACCTTTATAAATCAAAACAATATTCTGAGTTAAGTTAAAATAATTGTAATTTTTATTATAAAAACAAAATCATATTGATATATTGAAATTTTGTGATTGTGAAAACTGTCTTAAACTAAGATTTAATTTTCCTGGATTTTGGAATATCTCAAAGTGTTTCTTTTCAATCTGTGTGCATATATTACAAAAATTTCCCACCAAAATTTACGATGTAAGTCGTTTATATGCTAAGCACATTGATATCTTTTATGAGCATATCTACAGCTATATAGAGCCATAAAGTTGAGCTTCCTTATGCTGAACCATACTGAACCCCCAAGCTCTGTTGTCCACGCCAATTACTAAACGACGGCGACTGCGGGACAGAGTTCCATTGACATGGATAACTTTCAACGAGTGCACAAAAGCACAACTCAATAAATGCAGTCCAAAGATACTTTATGGCTACTTATCGGCAAAATTGTATCTACGAGGAGGGTGCGGGCCCTCGCACAACTAAGTGCTTTAATGTAATGTTCTCGGACATGGTGGGGCAATTGGGGGGAGGTAGACCCGGGACAATTGTCGTCCACATGAGGGCAACACTTCCGAGGCAGTGCAGCATCGTCTGAAATAAAAAAAAATGTTTCAATCAGCGCCAAAAAAAAAGTTCACAGCTTGAAATTTCTTCATGAGATTTTGGTGTTGAAAATTGTGCAATTAATTCTCTGATCGACTATTGAAAAAGGGTTAATCAAGAGTCTGGCATTCGTAAATATACATAAGTATATGTACATAATAAACAAATGTTTTTCATGTGCGCCCGCATCGAAGTGGAAACCTCAGCGGCTCTGATTGCATTTTGGGTGTAAATGTTAATCAAATTAGCCACAGGCGCAATCAGTGTATACATTATTATTATTATTATTGTATTAGTTGTTGCTATTGAAAAACAATTT
Source organism: Drosophila micromelanica (assembly GCA_004143825.1). Lineage (NCBI taxonomy): Eukaryota > Metazoa > Arthropoda > Insecta > Diptera > Drosophilidae > Drosophila > Drosophila micromelanica. The sequence continues at coordinate 3,808 of SCDY01002206.1, read as the reverse complement.
TTCTATATTGAAGCAATGATAGCTGACAGCAGTCGCTGCTTGCAGTTTTCAGCCGTGGCTGCAGTTTATCATTTATTGTTATTTAATCCTTTTTTAGTGTCACATAGTTTTTCAGCTCTCCGCACGTTCTGCTCGGGCAGATGTTTGACTAAGGCTCAAATGCCTTGTTCACAGGATTAGCGTTAACAATTGATGTGGGTTGCTGCGTTTCAGCGGTGCAGGGGGCGTAGCGGGTGGTTGAATTCAGCATGTGTGCTGATTTTTGCACTATTGTGGCACTTAATCCGTATTAATTTTCAATAAGTGCAATGAGGTCTATAAATGTTTGATAAATGGCTGCGAAGCGACCGCAATCCAAGCACGTGACTTGACAGCAGCATCGTGACTGTGAATTCCTGGGTTGCTCTCCTCGAAAACAGCTGCTGCCAAGATAGGAAGTCAATGAACCAAAATGCTGATTTTTATTTGATTTAAATAATAACTGTCATAGGAGATCGCAACATATTTGGCTAATCGTGATAATTACATGCTTTTCCTAATTTTGTAAAGATCATTTAAAATTATTTGAGATTATATGAAAACGGCGTTATTTTATCTGTATTTCTATAGCATAGATTTAGGGTTATATTAAACGCATGCTTCAAAATACATATGTGTTGCATACTTTCATGGGCATTGGAAATGTTATGTTAATCAGCCAGCAGCTTAACATAGCCTAATAACATATTTACATAACATTAGACACGTATAAAATTTAACATTCAATTAATGTTAAAAAAGCAATTAAAATTGATGGCAGAAATTAAAGAAAACGTTGAATAACCAAATTTTACTAGGCATTATAAATATAAATACTTACAAGTTTTACACAGTTTATTGCTCGCCTGATTCTGTTTGTATGTAATGTACATATATGTATATATAAATATTTGCGAGAAATTCGTGCTGCAACAAAGGCTGATGTAATGCCTGTTGTAAAATTACATCAGCAGCTAAAGTTTGCAAACTTAACTTCCAACTCGTGCCATCTTATTGCCGGCGTTGTTTGTTGGCTTTAAAAGTGCTTGTGTTATTTACATGCAATTGTTTTAACAAAGTTTAAGGGCGCACTTCAGTTAGGGGGTTGCCAGCTTCAACGTCATTACAATTACAACAACAAAAACAAAAACAGCAACAAATTCGCGTAAATGGCGTTTTTAAAACGTAATTAAAGCCACATTTAAAAGCTGTTGGGAAATGTTCTTATTTGGCAGCTGATAAGAGATACCGAAAAAGAGATAGATACATTCACCTTGGCCCATAAATGTTATCAAAAATTCAAGCATACATGTCTAACTTTAAGACATTTATAATCATTTTATTTTAAATTTTTTATATTGATTAAATTTGGCAAACATTTAGATAAGTAAAGCTTTCAGATCCAAAACTCTCATGTTTTAAACTGTCATAATTTTGTTAAAACTGAACCGGTTTTCATATTTGATGACATTTTTATCATGTTTTTTTTTGAGGCTGATTCTGTAGCTTTTTACTTTTTTCATTCATTTTAAATTATTTTTTAGTATGCATTATTGAAAATTATTTTACAACTTTTTGTTTTTAGCATTTGACTTTTATTTTTAATTTACTTTTTTCAATGATAACAAACATTAGCCTGTATTATTTTGTTTTTTGGCTCGGTGCAATGAACCGCATTTGAGAGCTTGAATAAAATATAAGTAAGGTTTTGTTGTTTGTTCCCCAGTAGATTTTGCACGTGTATTTAATTTTTTATTATAATCATAATAATGATATATAGCTACAAATGATGAGAATAATAAGCAAGTTTAACTATTGCTCTCGATTGTGCATCATTTATCTTAATAAATAAATTGATTTACAGGCAATCGGTTTTGAATAGGGTTTAGAACTCACACACCCCCCTCTACCCTGCTGCACGACGCCCATGCACAGACTATTCACCTGTAAACACTTCAGACATACAATGTTCCAGACTGTGAACTTATACATCATGTAAATGAATATACATATATATGTATATATATGTACTTAGACTTGTTAATGGCAGGCGCCTCTCGCTCGTGACTCTCACACCAACAGGTGCAGCGTGCGCACGCCCTGCAGGTAACCAGGGGGAGGGAGGGAGGGAGTGGGAGGGGGTACCTTTGGCCAGCCTCCTGTCCGCCCCCCTCTTGGGTAGGAAAAGTTGCCGTTGGCTGCAACGGTCGCTATGCGGGTTTCCTAGTTTCATTTTCAATTGCAGTACATAAATAATTAATTTCAATTTTTCGTGTGACTTTAACACCGAAACAATAAATCGACGTAAATGCTAATAAAGTGCTGCCAAAATGAAAGGCAACTGGTTCTGGTTCCGTCTCAGAGTTTGTTTCTATTTCTGGTCAATAGAAACGCTTTGAAAGTCGACTAGGAACAGACACAACAAACACAACACACACACACACATTAAGATATTGTCATGCGAAAGCAAAATCTGTCGATTTGTTGAATGCTGCTGGCGGATATGACATACGTACACTCAGCGAAAGACGACCTTCTAAAATTTGAGATCCGTTCGTGTCTGAATGCTGAATACGTATCTTTGTCAAATTTGCAATAGATCGCCATTATTGCATAAGACAAACTATTTGTGAATCAAGCCACAAAGTTATCATAACAAGAATTTTCGTACATAAATTAAGCATTAACGATTTTTATAAAAGAAAAACATTTCTAAAATTAAGTTAATTTATTTTAATTTAAATATATTTTTTAAATTTGCAATAGATGATTATTATTATCGTACATAAATTAAGCATTAAGCGATCTTATTAAAAGAAGAAGATTTCTAAAATTAAGTAAATTTTTTTTAATTTAAATATATTTGTTAAATTTGCAAATATAAAAAAAAATTTTAACAAGAAATTTCAATTACAAAATTCCTTGGCTATTTTCGCCAAGTGTATGTAAGTCAAAACGATACCAGAACTAGCCCAGAACACGAGCTCGGGATCAGTGAGCATTTCTCGAAATATGCCTTCATATGCATAGCGCACACTGACAATAATGTAATCATTGCTTAAATGCCCGTTGATTAATATTCAGGTTCATGCTGCAGGCCACATCCACCCCTGCAATTAAATAGCTGCGATCGCCAGTTGGATGAATGCCTCAGCATCAGCGAGCAGCTGCTCTGATCTTATATAAACATCGGCGATTGGCTAACATCGGGGCGCATTGTGTTGGTGCTCATAATGTGCTCTTTTGTTCGTATTCAGACAAAAGGTGGGCCAATTTTGTCTTGGATTATGATTTTGATTTTGATTTTTTGTTTGATTCAGTTGCGGAAACAGTTTGAGACATTTGGTTTCTTTGCTTAATGAGCCAGTGTAAATGTCTTTGACTTTGACATGCAAATGTTAATCGGATCAAGTGAGCTCCCTAGCAAATAATCATGTTATAGCCGTGACATTATGCCCAGCTCTTGGCTTGTTAACAACCGATTAGCCAGCAAGCACCTGAAACGTGTTTATTACATTTTTATTCTAGAGAGCAGTTTGTCCTTGGATGCCGTAGTTCTTGGCGGTTTTATATTTTAAAATAACCCAAACAATGAGTTCTAGTGAAGGCCTTTTTTATTTATTATTTCTATTTTATTATTTATATTATTTATTACAATCACTTCGGTCTGATGAAGATTGAATATACTCTAGATATAAAAACAAGTGAGAAGGCTCTAGTCGGGGCCGCCCGACTAGGAGATACCCTGAACCCTGCGATCTGGTTCTATAAACATTTCAGCTCGTTTACA
>SCDY01002205.1:0-26282 GCA_004143825.1 Drosophila micromelanica | reverse complement strand
CTAGAGTTACCAAATTTAGAGGGTAGATAACTGGCCACCGCCTTTAAAGATCGGCACAAAATTTCGGCGACAAAACCCCATCCCCACTCACACCCCCACCTCCACCCCCACTCTCAAAAACCGAAATTTTTAAAAATAATAATAATAATTAAGAATGTGAACGAGTATAACGCAGTCGGTAACGCCCGACTGCAACGTTCTTACTTGTTTTAATTACCAAATGTTTGACCCGCGTCAACTTCCGCCCTCGCAAATCGAAGGAATAGAAATCTCCTACAGCTTTAAAGCTAGTCTCCCCACATCGCACAAATTACAAAATACAGAAAATTTTCCAAATTATACTCATAATTAAGAACTTGAACGAGTATATTTACTACTATCTAAAATCAATCTAAAAACAATCTGGGATTAATTATGAATCGCTTCAGATTTGTCGAAAATGTCGAAGTTTAAGGTCTGGGCAGCGTATTTTGGGTATTTGAGACATTTCTAAGACTTTCTCATATCTCTTTGCAAATAAAGCCATTGTGTCACTTTGGGAACGCCGGTAACGCAGGTAAGATGAATAAATAAAAGGCAAAAGGAAACTGACAAGGGTTACAATATGAAGACTCTTTCAATCATTAAAGATACAGTTAAAAGAAAATTGATTTGTATCTTTTAGAGTGCATTTAATTTTGACTTGCATTCAAGTATTTTATTAGTACGTAATTATAATTTATTTATGGATTTTGCAATAAATATTAAAAAAAAGTACACACACACACACACACACACGATGACCCAGTGCGTTTGTGTGCCACACCACATAAATCGTTTGGCCTGGCTTTAATGTGCGTCCTCGTTTGGCATTGTCAGCCCTTTGGGTGCTGTCTAATTGGCCAACTGGCTGGCTGGCTGGCTGGCATGACGCACTGGCTAACTGACTGAACGACTACTCGACGGCCTGGCTGCATGACTAACTGACTTGGCAACGACTCGCTCTCTCAATTTGCGGCACTGCGTCTTTGGATCCTGTTGGGCTCTGCGCCCCTCCTCCTCGTTTGGGGGCGATGCTGCTGGCAGTTGTTTGGCTATTCGGCAATATGCATTGCATTTTATGACAACGCCCACGACCATGCCCACGCCCATTTGGCATTTGCATATGAATGGCAGGATACATGGCATGAAAACGAAAGCATTGCAAATCAATAAACAGCCGCACACACACATACACACACGCACACATTGTGTGTGTCCAAAAAAATCCAGATGTTATGCAAGCCAATATGGCAGCTAGGCGGCGCCAAATCTCATGCTCCTGCATTACGACCAGGTGTAATCAGCGTTTAGACAAATTTATGGGCTCCTGTTGTCGACTCCTTTTCGAAATGCAAGTGGAACCAAATGCCGACTGCAGTTGTACATTTGATATCAGCAGGTGACATTTTTCACTGCTCCGCAGGACCGCCTGCGGTGTGGCCAAGGGGGCTGGGATTGGGACTGAAGATGAGGTTGGGGTTGGGAATGGGACTTGGGCCTAATAGATATGTACAGCAATGCCAGCGGCATTTCAATTTAAGTTGCCACGTGTCACCGGCGCACACAATCCTAAGTGACACTTGAAGCACAGCGAACAAGAAATGAAAAAAACAATTGGATTCTTCAAAGTGCCGAATCCTATATACCCTAGCATGTCGAACAGATGGCCAACAGAATCTAATTTGTTTTAAACACAGTGGAAGCTACATACATAAAATAGTGTTGTTTTATAGAATCGTTTAAATTTTGTTTATATATTATTTGTATTTTATACAGTAAACATTTATTGAACATCTGCTTAGTTTCATCCTATCTTGAGAAACAATAAAGTTTTTACAAAATATTTCGTGGTGATCCAATCTGGTTTTTGAGGTGTGCAATGCTGCAAAACTATATTAAACTGAATGCGTTTCGCAATTCCTGGCAATTTTGTAATATCCCTTGAAAGGGTGTACAAAAAAGGACAAACTTGTTCTGCTGCGCTCAACCCCTCCCGCACACAGCCCCCTCTCTCTCTTTCACAGTATGCCTCCATCAGGCCCGGCACGGCTTAAATCGGCCCTTTTGTTGGCTCTTACTTTATGGCTGCTTAGGTTGGCTGCCGCATCGATTTACGGCAAACTTGCCACACAAAATGAGCTCTGCTTTTAGGCGCCCCAGACGCGCATACATACGGCAATTCAAATAAAACGCAAGCAACGCCCAGCAGGTGGCGCCATTGCCAGCAACCAAAACACCAGCAAGGGCCACCTCAGCACCTCACCTCACCTCACCTTTTGGCCTTAATGCCAGCTGACGTGCAGCTGATATAAAACTTAATTAAAGAAAGACCTTTAAGGCGGGGAATCGTCGCACAGGAAACCTTACCGTTAAAGCTAAGCGCAAAATACATTTTGTTAAACTTGGCCCGATCTTCTTCTCAGTTTATTGAGAGAGTATGCTGAAAATGTTGATACTCGTTCACAAAGTTAACAGAGTATATTGAGTTTGTGCAATGTCCGTCTTGCTGTCCGTATGAACGCAATTTTTTCGCTTCTGTTGAAACTAGAGCTCAAATTAATTAGTAAAAAACCATCAAGCTAATTCTGAAAGTCAACAATTTGTTGGAAACAAATTAATTTTTATTCCAATCTATCTTTTGGAGTATTTTGCTACAGTAGTCTTTAATCAAACTTATTCAGAAATTGGCTATATAATTGAATATGGCTAAATCAAATTTGTTTAATAGAGTCAACTATGAGAACATATAAGGTTATCGAACTCTTATTTGTTTGCAACCTTTGAGCTATTTAAAGTTTTTTGTAACCAAAAATTATAATTATAATATGTGAATAAATATGTATCTACATATATATAGTCAAATATATTATTTTAATTTTTCATACGCGTGAGAAATTATTAATGTTTATGATGTATTTATTTATAAAAATATCATATTGTGGGTATACATTTCCTTAAGTTCATATAGTAAATTGTGTGTTGCCAATTGACAAAAATAAAATGTACTCCCAAATATGTAATTATATAGTAGAAATCTTGAATGGTTAACGACACACAGCTGGGCACATCTGCGGACTGGCAAATGACATTTAACAAGGCAATTAAGTAGTTGGCATTAGAGTCGTGACAAGCAGGAATCTCGAAAGGTTCCCTGATGGGCAAGCTGGGAGATGTCCTTTTTTGCCTTTGCGTGCTGCCAACAAAACCACAACAACAATAACAACAACAACTAAAACCGGCAACTGGCAGCTGGCATGTGATGCCTGACCTTGAAATTTATGGCTTAATATAATAAAATGCCCCAAATGTATGCAATGTTAAAGTGAACGACGCCATTTCTGGCAACCATTTTCTCTACCTCCCTATCTCGTCCTTTTTCACTCTCTCTTGTGCCAGAGATTAGTATATACAAAAGTAGAACGCAATTCCGCCAGCCGCAGACCCCCAAAAGGCTTCCCCCCTCCTATCGAAAAAAAAGGGAAATGAAATATTAAAAACAATAAAAGCAACAAGAAGGCACCAAAAAAAAAAAAAAAAACAAAAAAGATAAAGAAAATCAGAACACAATAGATGAAAATAGCATGAATAGAACGAGAATTTATACGAATTTTATTTTATGTGTGGCAGGAGTGTGTCCCGTGCATCAGTGCGGATGCCACGCCCAGCCAAACTATTTGTGGCTCGATTTACGGCTAAGGATATTTTCCAATTTCATAATAAAGTTGGAAATATTTATAACAAGCAAAAATGTTGTGCTCGAAACTCTTAAGAATTATTGGGCCAATATCGACAGATAAGTGTTAAGCGGACCTGAAATTGCATTAGCCATTAAAGCCATTTTATTAAAAATTTGTTAATTTACACAAATATACAGAAGAAACATTGGGCTACTTTTTTCAACTCTTTATATTTTTATATTAAGAAAGTAAAAATATCTTTTAAATTAATTTATTTAATTATTTACTTAATTTATTTTATTATATTATTAAAATTATTAAATCAATTAACTTTTTTCTTTGTTTTTTTATGTTATTCATTACTTGTTAATGAGCAATTAAAAATGTGTAAAAACAGTTTTTAATTTTGATGATAAAACTTATTTAAACTGCTTACATTGTCTAGTCATATTGGCTACATTTGGTGTATCTATGACGTCACAATTGTGACACAGTGTCCAAAGACTCGCACAAATTCACACATGTGTTCACAAATCTATTGCTATTCGATATAAAAATCTAAGCGGCGCCAGCAAAATGCTAGACTAAATGGCTGAGGCGCAGTTGGCAAATAGACACACACACACACACACACACACACACACACACACACACACACACACACACACACACACACACACACACACACACACACACACACACACACACACACACACACACACACACACACACACACACACACACACACACACATATTTGTAAGCTGTTAGTTTTTGGCACACTCAAGTATTAGCAGCGAGTGCAAAGTGTTGCGTATTCGCAACTTTTGTTTTGCTCCGCTGAAGGCCATGTTGCGTATGCGCAATATTTTTAATCTAACGCTGCCCCAAGGGGAGCTTGCGCAGTTTGTTGTTGTTGTTGCTGTTGTTGTTTTTGGTGTTGCTGTTGTTGTTGTTCTCCCCCTCGTTGCTGTTCTGGTTGTTTTGGCAAGTTTCTAAGCTCGCAATGCGACCAACTTGTTAAACGAAAACATTTCCTAATTAATGTGCCAAATGAGGCCAAACCACGAGCCGTTTGAACTTTACACAGGCTGCGCTTACCATAGCAAAGGAAAGGCAGCAACAACAACAACAACAGCAAAAATCAGCGGTCAGACAGCAGCGACGCATGCCACTTGCAACTTCCGTTTCCGGTCGACGGCGTTGCAAGACACCAAAAATAAAACACAAGTCAAAAACGTTGCAGTCGCAAATTGCCTGACTGTGAAATACTCTGTACATCGTGTAAATTTTTAATTTTTTAATATCAATACATTAAATATAAATATATCCCAAAGTAGTCTATCGGTTATCTATGCTAGCTCTGAAATTGCAAGATATATAGTAGCTCAATGACTTCCAAACTGTAATTGGCAAATGGAAAGGATAATATCGCATTTGCATGATCCTGCATACACAAAGAAACCAAAAGATTGCACCAAGCCAATATACCCGATTTTACACCTAGTGCATGCAATATAAAATCGATATGAAAGTGATCCAAAATTGGCGCAAATGGCTGCAGGTCTCTGTCTTGTTTCAAGTCCTGACATTTTCGGACAGAGCGGCTGAAATTTATTAGGATTACGGCACAGCCAGAAGGACACACGGCAACAAATACGCACACTCACACACACACACTTTCGCAAAAGGTGTTGTCTGTATATGTGTACGAAATGAATTGAGTTCTTTTACAATTCTCTTATAAATATTAGCTAACATTTTGTTGCTACTTTGCTTTCACAATATTCGCTGCTTCCTCTTCCTGCTATTTTTCTTTTTTTTTTTGTTTTTGTGAATCATTAGCATTTTTTAATTAATGCCACGTAATTAGTTCTGCTGCCTACTGACGTCGACAGGTGGCGCCAGCGTATACAAAATGCAAAAAGAGACAGAATATAAAAGTATGATGAAGCTAGCCGGTATGTGAGAGAGAGAGAGAGCGAGAGCGGAAGAATGTTATAATTAAAATGCGACAGAAAAAATGTTCTCCGATTTAATATAATTATAATGAATGTAATTATGCAAGAAAAGGGCCAACGCAGGTAAAAAAGAGCAAAAAATCAATAGCATAAGTCAAGGCATCACACACACACACACACACACTCACACACACACACATTGAACGTTCGCTGTCTTTTAGGGCTGGCTGTCTTCCTTTTTGGCTGGCGTCGTTAATAAATTTTCCATAGCATTTTAGTTGGCTCTTTTCTACAATTTTTATGGCCACAATAAAATGCAAGTTACCGTCTGCTTTCAGGCCTGGCGACAGCCAACTTGTTTCCCACTCCAATCCCACCGGAGCGGGAGGGGGAGGGGGTGCTGCGGGGTTGGGGCGTCGTAAGTATAGTGCGCACGCGATGCAGGTACCAAAGATGGCGGCGTCCGCAGCAGATGCCCGTTAGTTTACCCACCCAGACCCATGCCAGATGAAATTTAGCTATAAACAGCTAACGATACATTCCTTGCGTATCGTATATCTCGTTAATATTTAACGAGCTCGCACATAAGTACAATTATAGCTAATCCATTAATAAGTCATACTTCAAAGTACTTTTAGAATACGGTCCTATGACGCTAACGTGTTTAAAACTTTAAGCACTTAATTTAGGTACTTTTATATAACAGTAATGTAAATTGATCATTTATAATTTTCAAACATTATTAATAAATTGTAGAACATTCAGCATTTTATTGACTTTTAATCTAGCTTAGACTTTAATTTATTTTTTTTAATAATAAGAAATTAGAAATTAGAGAAAATTGTCTATTTGGTTTTAAAATTTCAGGTATATGTATATGTGCGATATCGATATCGATTCAAGATTATCAAAAACATTGATTAATTGATATATTAATGCATTGCCTCAATTTCAGGTAAGTTTCATGATCCTGATTTTCCACATCTATGAACTGAGCTCTTGATTCGAACTTACGTTCGTCAGATTCTGCTCATTTTTTAAGTGGCTGATTTTTAACCAAACTTGTTAAGTTTAAGGCTTGGCTTATGATTAAAAGCAACGGCTTTCAGCCTTTAACTATCAAACCATATATATATAATATAAATATATACATATGTCTGGTTTGCTAGCCATTTTGTAGTCTGGACTGCAGCAGTTTTGCTGGCACTTTATTTGTGTGTGTTTTTTGGGGTCGCTTTTGTATTTATTGCATTTCAATATTTGGCATGTTGTTCGTGGTTCGTGTCGCAAACTTTTGAAATTAGGCAGCAGGCAGTGGGCATGCGGAGGGCCAGGCCGGGGGACTAACGGCATTTTCTTGGCTTGCATAGCCGGCGCCGCTAAGTATGCAACGCCGTTTCGTGTTAAGTCATAATTAAATGAAATTCAACTGTTTCTCTGTGCATGAGAATGTGCTCTCGTGTGCATGTGTGTGTGTCTGTGTGAGTGTCTGTGTGTGTGTGTGCGCGTGTGTAAATTTTGGAGGGTTGCGAGAGGATTGGGGCGCTGGACTGTTGGATCTGCGTGCTGTCGCTGCATTTGTAAGCGTTTTCAACCGCCCTTCAGCAAAGATGTTGACTTCAAACCCACGAGGGGTGTGGCACATTAAAAAAAAACAAATTAAAAAAAGTAGAAGAGCAAAAACGCGATAAAATAAATAAAAACAAATACATATTGTTACCATGCATGACTGGCATTCAATAAACGTCGAAACTCAAATTGTTGAGGCTTTGAGTGGATTAACCTGGGCGTGGTCTGGACATTTTTGAACCGGTTCATGTCATGACAATTACTTTTTTTGGCTCCCTCCTCGGATACCATTTACTGGGAATTGTTTTTTGTAAAGTGTTCTTTCTTGTACATTTATATTTATTTATGTTTGGCCCAAATTTCTACATGTTAAATATTGAAATTATTATGGTTTCGAATTTATTTTAGATTGTTCAGAATTTTTCAAAATTACATACAATTTCTTTTAAATTTTGTCGGCCTAATTTAATCTTTAAAGAAAATATGTAAAAACTATGATAATATAGAATATCATTGGTTTCTTGTATTTTTAGCTCTAGTAAATAACTATAAGTGACCATAATATATTTTTATATACATTTTTAGTTAACTTTAGTTTAACTTTCTTAATAAATTTCTTAACTTTATGAATCATATATCTTTATTTGAAAATAAATGAATTCTAATGAATCTTATCCATATACAAGTTCTTGTAATGGTTTATTGCAGCTTCTTTTCTAGTTGTTTATTTCCTCTAAGAATTCTATTTTACTTTGGAGCATTCATATACATATCTGTGGTTACCATTTCTCTTAAGTGCATTGCGCATCTTTTGGGCACTCTTTTTTGTCACTCTTCTTATGGAAGTCGTCGTTGTCGCCGAGTCAGCGACCATTATCGCCATTCGTCATTATCATCGTCATGATTGCAATGGGTATCCTCATGATGGGGTTCGGGTTCGTGTGCTGTGTGCTGAACAGCTGTTCGTCTGCCTTTCAAGCCGCTGTCGGGTAACAGTCGGCCAGCTGTCGGCTCCGATTTCGGATTCGTGGCCGCTGTTAGCAGCTGTTGTTGTTGCTGCTGCTGCTGCTGTTGCTGCTGCTGCTGCTGTTGGTGTTTTTGGTGAGGCGCCTGCGCCATTGGAAGCGGCTAAAGGCTTGTCACATGTTTTCGGCTAGCTAGAAAACATCGCATGTTGCTTCCAATGTGCCACAAAAGGCAGCAGCGGCAACAACAGCAACAACTGACGCGAATTGGAAAAGTCGTGCACGATGTTGCCATCGACATCGACATCGCCGTGGACCCTGCAGTCGTGCGGCCGAGCAGCGACCCAAGCCAGCCAGTTAGTCTGTCAGCCAGCCAGCCAGCCAGCCAGTTAGTCAGTCGAGAGTACGAAATTTGTGCAACTGCCAAAGTTTAAATGTTAAATTGTTTAAAACATTTGCCAAGTGTGTCGCGTGTTCGCATCAAAAACTTGCGGCAATCAATCAATTAAGCAACCCCCCTGCAGGTGCCAAGGGGGCCCGAACCCCGAACTGGTCCCAACCTGTCCAGACATCGACGCCATTGACAGAAGCAGCAACAGCAACAGCAGCAACAACAAAATATATAAAAATACAAGAATAAAAATCAATATCCGTCTAAAGTTTATTTCGGTATTACTCAAATGGAACTTGAAGTTGCAGAGCTACAGAACAACAACAACAACAATCAGAGCAACAAAAGCAGTAAAAACACTGAAAACAACGATTAGTTAACTTGATTGCAGAGCGCCTCAAAGTCCACTACAATTTATAACTAAATAAATCTACTAAACAAACACAACAACAAGTTGAACTGCACACGAAAAACCTTAAAACAAAATAAACAATTAAAACGTTTAACTATTTTTGAACTAACTTGTTTAAACTAATTATTATAATATAATATACTAAATTATTAAAGAAATATTTGCCATTTCCAATTTGTTAGCGCTTTATGCAAGACTGCAGCCGCTTTTGCCATATATTAAATATATATAATAAAAACCAAAAAAATATAAATACATATACATCACGCCTATTAAGTTTGCTATATAAAAACGTCTGATATAAACAAAATCAAAAAAAAAAAAACAAAACCAAAGTCCATTTTGTGCAAAGCTTAAAAGCTAATTTAAACTAATATAAAACTAGATATACAACAATAAAACGCCAAATAATTTTTTTGAGAAAAGCTTTAACAATAAAAATTAAATAATCATATAAAAAATGCTGAAAAACTGAAAAATAAGTTGCTCCATCCATAGTGCAAAGTGAAACATTATATAAGACATATAAACCAAAAAAAAAAAAATTAATTAAAAAAAAAAATAACAAAAAAATTTATAAATATATATATATATATATAAAAGGTTAGTATAAAACTTTAAATATATGTTATATAATGGTAATGAAAAAATAAATTTAATTCTAATTTTTTTTTGAATATTTGAATGAATAGAATAATTAAAAAAAAAAAACAAATATTAAAAATAGTATTAATAAATAAATAAATAAAAATAAGTGATGGCAACATTTAGTATTTGGTATACCATAGATATTATTCCTGAAAATATGCCTTGCAGAAGATTATATGTTACTTGGGTAATCAGGAAGTAATGAGTGTTGAGAAACAGTTTCTTGGTTCGCATTTGTTTGCATTTGTCAGGTTGAATTCAAAGATGAATTTCGCTTGACAGCAGCAAGCTGTTGGACATTTTTAGCTTCAAATGTTAACGGCTGATTGGGCGCACAGCTGAGCGAGGCACAAACACACACAAGCACACACACACACACACAGTAGCCAGTAGCCAGGCCAGCTGTTTGTGGCGCCTCGACGGTGAACGCGACCGCCTGCTGAGTGGAAACAGCCGGCAAGCAAAAAGCAACGGCAAAATCAATATTTATGTGCGTGTGTGTGTGTGTGTGTGTGTGTGTGTGTGTGTGTGTGTGTGTGTGTGTGTGTGTGTGTGTGTGTGTGTGTGTGTGTGTGTGTGTGGGTTGTGTGTGGCTTTCTGTTATTGCAAAATCAGATGGTTGGCGTCTGCCTTCCAGTCAGGTCGACTGCGGACTTGGCGATGTTTTGCTCAATCAAATGTTGACTTTTGAGCAGTTGCTTCGAAACATTTTATTATTATTATTTTATTACATTAATATTGTATGTTAGTTAATTGTAAAATCGGGACTATCGGGGAGGGAGTGCCATTCAACTTTGGCATTTGCCACACGACTGGAAGTTGCGTAATTTCATTAGCGTTGCCCAATCGCACATCATGCACATCGTTCCAGTCTGTCCGCGTTTAGCGGCAATTCTCTCCGTCTCTCTTGCTGGCTATCCGCCGTACTGTCTGGCGTCCGTGTTGGCGTCCAGCGGCTCAGTTGATATCCGAGTGTCCTGTGTACTATACGAGAATCAATCACGTTCTCAAAAATATTCGTAATTTTTTAGCGGTAACACGTAAATAATATGATAAATATCACATATCTATTAATATTTATGTGTGTTTTTATCTATTAAATTTTAAAGAATTTTTGTTTTAAGTACAGCTTTTATTTAAGTGCCTTTTATGATTCAAAATAATCTTTTATCTTAATAAGATCAACAGCAGGGAAATTAAAAAGGGATAAGCATTCGGTTAAATAAAAATATCTATTTATTATTTTTAAATTTTTGTAAAACATTTTTAATTTGAGGCGCTTCAAAATGTGAGAAAAACTCTTAAACTTAAAAGCAAGATCAGCGTAGAAATATAATTATAATATTATATAATAGCAATTTAGCACCATTTTAGTGGAATAGTTTTTATGCCGAACGTAGATGGAGTTCTTAACTTAAATAAAATTGATATTTTATCTTGCTTAAGTTAAAATTGTAAAGCTTCAAAAATTTGTTTGTTTAATTAACACTGCTTGCAGTTAAGTAGGCAAAGGTACATTAAAATATGATTTGATTTATTTGAAATTTTAGACAGTAAATATAGATGGATTATTTTATTACCTTTTTTTAAACTCAACTCGAAGTTGACATTTTGGCTAGTCTAAATGTAGGCTATACAGTTACTTGTTGGCCTAACGCTATCTTAAATTCAGGGGTGGTGTTTAGGGAGCAGTGGAGGGGAAGGGGGTAATCGGCATCCTAGCCAGCGCGGCCAGTCGAGTACTTAATGCGCCAACTCCGAAATGCCAAAGCGGCATATCGAAAAAGAAAAAAGAACCGACGAAGGCGCCGACGAGAATGACTGGCAAAATGTTAGCCGGCGCGGAACGGATGGCGGGCGGGCCAGCGACGAGACGAGACGAGACGAGACGAGACGAGAGACGAGACGGAACGAAATGAAACGAATGGGAAACGAGCCGAAACGAACATGAAACGAACTGGAAGCGGCGAGTGGCGTTCGTTCGTTTGTTCGTTCGTTTCTTCGTTTCTTCGTTCGTTCGCCGGCCGCACGAGTCGCAAGGACGAGGACGAGCCTTTCTCGGCCCAGCTGAGCCAACAACAACACGAACAGCAGTGGCAAAAGCTTTGGCAGCGCCGCACGCAGACGCAGGCTGGAACGGTTCCAATAACGGCAAAATAGCCACAGCCACAGCCGAGCCGACAACAACAGTAAACAGTGAAGTTGCCGTGCAGCCAAAACGGCGACGAGTAGACGCCGCTGCTTCGTCGCCGCTGTCGCCGTCGCTGTCGCTGCCGCAGTCGCCGCTTCTTGTGCTGGCAAACGCCGACGCCGCTTCGTTGGTCGAGTTGTTCCGGCCAAAGATTCAGTCGTCGTCGAGCTTTCAAAACGTTTGCAGCAAGTAAAAAAAGTACACACAGATTGTGGCAGTAGCAGCAAAATAAGAAGTCGCAGCAACAACTACAGCAGCAGCAGCAGCAGCAGTAAAACTCAACCGCAGCAGCAGCCGCAGCTTAAAAGTAAATTGAAGAAGTTTCCAAAAAAAACTTCAATTTTTTTTTGCAAATTTTTTTTTTTGTAATACCCCGTTGCAACTGATTGTTGCAATTAAAGTGACAAATTTTGTTGGTGTGTGTGTGTGTGTGCCTGAAGTGGCTCTTCTTCTTAGCACTTGGTGTGTGTGCAACTTCCTCACTCTGCTAGCTGTTCGGAGGTTTTTGTGGCTTCCTTGCGGTGATATCATATAACTTATTGCCACAGTTCGCTGTAGCTGCAACTACAACACGTGCCTGAAGTATGTGTGTGTGTGTGTGTGTGTGTGTGTGTGTGTGTGTGTGACCTATTGATTCTACAACTTCCTCTGCAGTTAAGTTAAGTTTAGTTCTGTTCCGTTCCATTGCGGCTTCGGTTGCAACTTCTTTTTAATGCCCCAGTTGCAAAGCGGCTTTTGTACGTTGCAAGTGTCTGCTGCAGTTGGTTTTTTTGTTTTCTGTTCCGTGCACTTTTTACAATTTTTTTCATTCACTTTTTTCTCTGATCTTTCGTAACTGAGTGTACGATCTGTGCGAGTGTTTTTTGTGCGTTTGAACCAATCAATGCCTAATTGCGACCGAAGCTGCAACATTGCGTGACTCTGTTCTTCTTCTTCATCTTTATAATGAGAATGAAAAAACAAACGAATGAAAGCAAGATCGATTCAATGTAAAGAGCTTAGAAAAACTTAAACTGCCAAGTATCTCAAGAAGAAGAAGAATTTTTTTATTAACCATAATCATAAACTAAAATATCATATAAAATAACATATAGTTGAGAGTAATTGATGAGCAGGTCTTGGAGATATTTTTTGGAGATCTTAAGAATACTAAAATATCAGTTATAACAGTTATAAGCTAAGGCAAAGATCATATAAATAAATTGCGATTTCCCAATTTTCTTTTTTTTTTTTTGGTCCGTAACTTTCATATATTGGTTTTTACATGGCATTCTTTGTACTAGCTTAGGTTTAAATACATATATATTTATAATTATTACTTTTATAATTGCAGCTTTTTTTACACACTTAAGGTCAGCAAATACATACCAATAATAATTACTATCTTTTTAAATATTCAATGATATTGACATACTTTATATAGGCATACTCTACCCTAGTATAAACACAGTTTCTTAGCTTAGGTTAGGACAGCGTTTAGCAAATACAGACTATGAAAGGGCTTAGCTATATAGTAAATCTTCCAAGATTTTAATATAAATTTTGTGAATCGAGACTACACTGAAATGCGGTAAATGCGGATTTCCTTAAACCATGCACAAAGTTCTCAAATCAAGCCCGAATTAGAGTACAATTTTAAGTACGAATTTAAGTATTTCTTTTCTTGCTTTAGTACGGTAATTTTATTTTCTGTGTACACGAAGTCAACTAAAATCTTGATCTGATAAAAATAATGCATTAGAAAAACAATTCCCAAGTTAAAAAAAATAAAAGTTGAAACCCAAACAAAATCGTCGTATTTCCATTAAGAAAGTTTTACGCTTATTTTAAGTGAGAACATTTTTGATTTGTGGTTTTTACTTAATTCAACAATTTTTATCAATTATGAATAGAACCTTAATTGACAACATTTAAAAACATTAAAAGCCTGAGATATAAAACTTGCAATTAGAACGCTCTTTTTCTCTGAGTGTATCAGGCTTCAAATCTTTTTTCGATTCAAGCTTAAACTAGTTGAGGAAGAGTTGGCTGCAGGATGATGCTTAAGTGATAATATTTTAATATATGTAAGCCACAAAGAATGTAAAGATCTTAAAAATGATTCAAATTGTTGTAGTAATTAGGATGGGTTACAGTTACAATTTATTATGGTAACCTTTCGAGTGAGTTGGAGACTAATTGCCAAAACTTGAGAGTTGATAGCTTTCAAAAATGCGTCTGAAGTGCGCAAATGCTTCCTTATTTGGGCTGCACTTGACTTGGGCAGCTGCACTCTTTGGTGCCATCTGCAGCAGAGATGGGCATAAAAATAGCAAAAACTCATTAATCAAAAGCAAGGCGTGGCCACGACCACGACCAAGACCCCCAGAGATATAGCCCTAGCATAAATGCAAATTTCATTGCGTTTTGGCAGCACTCAGCACGTTGAGAGCTTGGTGTGTGTGTGTGTGTGTGTGTGTAGAGTTACAAGTGTAGCTGCATTCGCCGGCAACTGCTTGGGTGAATCATCGGGCGATGCCGCCAGCAACACACAAGCAGCAGCAATGGAGACACCAACAACAACAGCAACAACACCAACAACGACAGCAACAACAGCAACAACAACAACATGATAGCGTCAGCGGAGCGCAACGCCTATGGCAGGAGGAAGGGCGGGGGGTGGCGCAATGGGCACGTAGACCAGGCACGCGACCAAGTCCAAGTCGCAAGGAGCTAAAAGCAGCAACAACAACAACACATGGCAGGATTACAACAACAACGGCACGACAAAAATATCAAAAGGAGTTGTTCAGCTTGTGGTTGTTGTTGCCGCTGTTGTTGTTGTTTTATATTTTATTGCTGTTGTTGCTGCTGCTTTTTATAGTTTTCACATTCAGAGTCAGGCAACGCCAGCGCCTGATGACGTCGACGTCGACGTTGTCGTTGTCGTTGCCATGGAGCGATGACGACATCTTTTTGGGGTGTGTGTGTGTGTGTGTGTGTTGCTGCATATGTGCCATTTGCTGTTGTTGTTGTTGCTGCCAGCCAACACGGCCAAAGTTCAATGCATTTATATGCGGAGCCTGTCTATGGCTTTTTATAGCTACCCGGCTGGTTAGTTCGTCGTTCGTCTGGCTGACGGAACAGGCAACAACAATATTGGGACCCGGGAATGGGCCCGGCTCGGACATGGGGAATTGTGATTAGGTGCCGGCTAGCGCTAAATGGACGCTTTTATTTTACTGTTAATCGGCTGTCAAAAGTTCGGCTAAAACAAACATTTTGTAGAGCTCAAATATGAGAAAGAAAATATTTAAAAAAAAGTTAAAGAAAAAGCAAATTTCGAAAATTCTTATATTCTACTCTAAAAATATGTTTCATATACTTTTTACTTTGCAGAATCAAAGATATTCAACAAGCAAACGAAAAAAAGCTAAAAAGAAAATACACTTAAAAAAATCGCCAGATCATTACAAAGAAAAAACCAAGAGATTAATATAATATATAGACGCAACTCATAAAAAAACCAAAGGATAAAACTTGCATATTAAAATCACACACACATATAAGCATAAAAAAAAGGACAATTATTATTACATTAATTATTAACAAAAAAACCAAAAGAAAAAAATTGCTACAAGTAAAAGCTAGTCCAAATCTACAGTAAAAAAAAACAAGAAAATATTATATTTAATTCATATTATTGAAAGAAAAAAAAAACAACAACACGCCAATTGCCGCAAAGTTTACTCCAAAGAAAAAACAAAAACAACAAAGTCAAAAATTTCCAAAACCAAAAAGAAAAACCAAAATCTAATTTAATTTCAAGAAAACCAAAAGCAAAACTAACTAACACAGCTTCAAAGTGTGCACAATAAAAAACCAAAGAAAAAAACTTAAATAAATAAAAACAAAATTTCAAATATAAAGAAAAAAAAAAACAATTAAGCAAAAAAAAAAAATTGTTCAGAGACAAGACAAAAAAAAATTTAGTGAAGAACTCATTAAAAAAAGCGCCAAAGTCACGGCCAGCAAACAAAAAGTACAACAAATAACTTCAACAAACAGCAGAGAGAAGCGCAGCGTGTGAAGTGAAGCAGCAAAAGCTGCCACGCCCCCCCCTAGCCGCCCTCACGCCCGCCCAATTGCCACAGCAGTTAAGACTGAGCTTCGGACGTTTTACCGCAAAATTTCAAAGAAATTTTACGTGCACAAAACGCCGCGCAAGACAGAAAGACAGAGAGAGAGAGAGAGAGAGAGAGAGCGAGAGAGACAAGCAGTGTGGGCATAGAAGCGAGAGAGATAGAGACAGCCATAGTGTGTGAAAGAGTGCGCTAGTGTGTTTTCGCCGAGTTTCAAAAACTCAGCAAGTAAGCCGCAGCGCAACTTATTTTTTTCAAGTGTACGGCTAGGTGTTTTTTTTTGTGCCCGTGTCTGTGAGAGCAACAGCAACAACTGTGATGGGAGATCGGCCAAAATTAACAACAACAACAACAACTACAACAACTACAACTGCAGCCGCCATGGCAGCCAACGCAACTCCGGCAAACGATGCCGCCCAAACTAACGGCAACGGGAACGGCAACGCTGCTCCGCCCCAGGAGCCCGGCCAGGCTCCGTCTGAGGGTCAGGCCCCGGCTACGTCTACGGCAACGTCTCCGGCTACGGCTACGGCTACGGCCACGGCCCAGGGTCAGGGTACGGCTGCAGTGCCGCCGCTCAGCCATGTGGCAACGGACGGCGATGCAGCTGGTCCAAGCGCTGCCGGCGATGCTGGCGATGATGCGGCCACCGATGCTGGCGCCAGCTCGTTGCCGCCGTCGGAGATTGGCGGTCGTCCGCCACTGGATACCGCCTGTTCGGATGGCGGCGGCGCCTCCAGTTTGGCCGGCGGCATTGTGGGACCGCCCAGTCCGCTAACCGGCTGCTATCTGCTCATCGTGATGGGCGAGCCGCACTCGGAGGAGCACAAGGACAACATCTTGCAGCATCTGCTCAAGGGTGAGTCTCACGTGCAACACATATTACACATATACAAATATATGTATATATATATATGCCTGTACAGTTGGCAACATCAAAGGGGCACGTAAAGCGGCCCAAAACTCAAATATAAAACTTTGACTAGCTCATCAGCATAAATTATTCGCATTGCTCTCATAGAAAGTTTGCATATGCAAATGAGTAGCTGCATCAGATGTGGGAAGAGGGGAAACGGGGAGACGGGGGGACGGGGGATAACGTGGAGTTACGCCTGAGCAAATGACGTCGCGTGCCAATCCAATCCAATCCAATTCCAATTTCAATCCAATTCCAATTCCACTTGCACCCAGCGTCCGTCCGTCCGTCGGTCCGTCCGTCCGGCCAATCCTCCCACTGGCAGCTGCCTGCTGTGAGCTGGCCATTTTCACACTTTGCTGGCTGCCGACACGCCGTCTAATTAGCTGGCCCCCGCCCCCTGCCACGCCTTGCTCCACTCGGTGCTCCGCTTGCCCCCCGCCTAGGCAAGTCTACGGTCAGTTTTCATAGTCAATGGCCAGTCCGTGGCTTTTGGTTTTGGTTTTGGTTTAACTTTTTATTTTTTTTTTATATTTCTACCATTATTTATTATTCATTTTTCATTTGCCGTTGCTTCTAACTAGCCGTTTTCTTGCTCATTTTCACTTGTCTGCAACGTCTGACACAGTTTTCCGCTTTGCACATAATTATCTTGAGTGCTGTCGATGCTAAATGAAATGTGGGCGTGGCACTGATTACACTACAACAGCAACCAAAATCCGATTAAAATATACATTTTTTTTAGTTTTTAAATTACTTTTAATTTGTGAAATTATAACTATTTTTTTAAATGTTTAAAAAAATTGAAAGAAAAAAATCATATATTATTAAAGTTAAACGTGAATAGTTCTAAACCCTTACCAGCATTGAGATGCGATCACAAAATATACTTTGAAGACTTAAGGATCAAAAGTGTTGTCCATCTTTCTGTTTGTTCAAATTTGGACAACACACTTGAAATTAAAAAAAAAAAACAAAATTCTTGTTTCAAGAGCCCCAAATATAAGTGTGAAATACTCTAAATTCCACAATCGCTGAACTTTCACTATAAACATTTTAAGAGTATTTTCAGCACGAAAATCAAGAATGATTTACACATAATTTAAGGAGATTTAAATACTAAATATTTTTTTAATTTAATCGGGATTTTTCTCTGAGCCAAAATTATATTGCATTTAATTCACGGGTTGTTTGAACTCAGCCGAGGATTGTATTTAAAATCATTTTTATTTGTTTCGCAATTCGTTTATACATGATTTAAATATAATATTAAATTAAAGAAAGTTGACAACATTTGTTGCGTATTTCAAATTTGTCAAAATTAATGTTCTTCTCATAAGTTATAATTGTGAAGAATTCCATTAAAATTGTAATTATAGAAGTTGTAAATTCCAAGTACAGTGAGGAAACCCGTCAACTGTTGTTTGGTCTAAATAACAGCGAAATGTCAGATCGATGCACCTTCAGTTGCAGTTCCCATTATCCCCAATCCCCAACCGAGTGTTAGACGTGTCTCTGGATGTGAGCTGTAAATGAAATTGCTGCGCCGCTGGGTGCACGGTAATCGCATTGTCCCGTTGTCCGTTGTATAAAGGGGATATGGAAAGTTGGGTGGCGTGGCAGGGGGAAAATGTCGCGTCGCACAGTTTGCCGCAAACTCAATTGAAATATCTTTTGTAATTCGATTTAAGCAAATTGTGGTTCAAAGCACGCAGCGTTCACTGCAATTTAATTGCAATTGTTGCGGCTAGACGATATCCTAGAAATATTACCACACGTTTTCGTTAATAACTTTTGTGTTTCTTCACTCATCCAAATGGTTCCTTTTTTAAGTTTATTAAATGATTAATTTGAGGTTGTTGTAGATTTTTATCGATCTTAGGCAAGAGCTGAAAGTTATCGATCATTGAAAACAAACTTGATCTGCGCATGCTATAAACGAGTCTGAATTCGAAAAGTTGAAGACAAACGGACATTACTAAATCAACATAGCTCTTCGTCCTGATCAAGAATACATACACTTTAAGGGGTCGGAGATGCCTATTTCTGTCTTAGTTTTACCAATTTTCAATGGGTTCTGTATGAAAAACAATATGTCATTGGTTAATTTCATAGTTCGAAAAAATGTTTCGAGCTTGGGTTCATGAGTTCACCAGGTTTCTCACACTTACTTACCAACGTTTTAATTGCAACTTGGAATTAATTGTTAAAAAAATATTGAAAATAAATTTAACGAATTAGAATAACAACCTGCATTTACATTAATATGGTTGAAATAAGCTGTGAGCCACTGTAAGTATCCAATTAGAAAATGAATATTGGCTTAAGTCAACAGATTCTGGCATACCCTCGCTTGCCTTACTTTGAATGGGTATAAAAAGCGTTTTTATATTAATTATTTTCATGGTGATTGCGAGAACAACAAAACAAAAATAAGAAGAGTGCAACGATCAACAGTTGCAGCAGGAAATGGCGCCGGCAATTGCATTTGTCTATAGGTGTGTGTGTGTGTGTGTGTGTGTGGGTGTGTGTGTGTCGGGTTATTAGCAAATATTTGATTTATGCAAAACACAAGAGACTGCGACAAAGCCCAAAGCCGAAAAGATGAGCAGACATTGACATTGGCTCTGCGCTGGTTTTGGTTGGGTGGGCGGTGCATAGGCGTGGCAGCTTAGCTGGCGGCAGTTATGGTAGCAAGTGGCAAGTGGCAAGTGGCATAATTGCTGGACGCCGTCTGACGCGCCCAAAAGCTCCGGAAATTACGAAAGTTGACCGTGCACGACAAAAATTAGTCTCTGCCTCGTTTAAGTGGGTTGCTCGGGTTGGGTTAAGTTGGTTGGTGCGGGGTGTGGTGGGGTGGGGTGGGGGTGGTGTTGGTCTGGTCTGGTCTATAGTGCTATAGGGGCTGCTCTCTGGACGCTGTTTACCTGCAGCTCTCTTGTGCGTTTTATTTTAGCTCTAGTTTTTGCGAAAAGCAACAAAATTGTAATGTTTGTCCAGTGCAAATAGACGAGGCGCAGTTACGGAATCGAGGGGCAGCGGGGGCAGCGAAACCTGGAGAGGGGGTCTCTAGGGAAAAGAGGCAGTTTTTTAATTGATTTTGTAACACGGTCGAACAGCGTTGCGTTGGGCACAGGTTGAGCAAACACAAAATGCAAATATAATGGAAAAAGGCTAATGGGAAAACTGGCTTAAAGGGAAAAGGCAAAACAAGGGAAGAGCGAGAGGGCTGGAAGAAAATGGGATACATTTATGTACATATATCTACATATATACGGATAGAAGAAACGCTTAAACCACTAACAGGGAGGAGACTAACAAATTTAAATATATAGCGCATAGGTTGCAATGTTAGAATGGAGAAGTAATTGTATGCCCGATTTAGCTAACTATATGATAATTTTTTACTATGTTACGATGTGCTATAAATTGTTACGGAGAAAATCATGAAGAATTATATTTATTTTTTGTTATATAAAATTGTAACCTTAAAAACACAATTCTAAATTTAGCAGGATATTTAAATTAAAGCTGCAACAAAAGAAAGAAATTGAAATCTTTCAGTTTTACATCGAAAGTTGTTTCCGACAAGTATTGGTTTCCATTGGGAGGGTCCTCCGCTCGGTGCACCTCCTGTTTGCCGGATGTGGCTGGCTTCGGGTCTCGGTCTGGGCCGCCGTATCGCTTACATTTGTGGGAGACTGGCACTTGGGGTCAGCTAATAACTCTCGATAGTATCCATTTCCCCCTCCCTGGTACCTATTTAATTATGACAATTATGCTGATAAATTGCAGTTTCATTTATTTACGTTTTTTGTTGCTGCTTATTTTGCTCGGATCATTTGCTTTAATGGCTGACTTTCATTTCGCAACCTGCGCTTTTTAATTAACTTAGAAAAGAAATCAATATAAAGAGCAGCGTTCAAGGTCAGCCAATGGACAGACGTAAGAAACGCACATCAAAGAGGAAGAGGAAGAGGGGCACATTTCACGGATATGTCAGAGCCACATAACATTATTATGAGAATTGGACAGCGCTGAATGGGGGCTGGGGTAGTGGGTAGGGGCAGGGCAAGGGGGCAAATGTTTAGGGTATAGGGTCTTTAGGGCGTGTCACTCAGTATTACGAAAATGTGTGAAAGCAAATAATCGATCTAATGACGACATTAGAAAAGACAGAGAAAAGAGATATGTAGATAGAAGGTAAAGGAAAACGAAACAGAGAGAGCAAAATAGCTAATCTGTAATAAATAAATAATAGGTAATGTTGGGCATTTTATATTCTTATTTTTCTACAATAACACAATTTATTTTAATTAAATTCTGTATTACAATTTATAATTTAACAAACAGTGTAAAATAATATTTTCTATTGCTCTAAAATATTGTGTAATAAGTAAAATTAAACAAGTGAGATTAAATAGCTTGTACAAATTAATCAAAGAAGGGAAATATTCTAGAAAAAAATAAACACTTCTTTTTGTAAAAAATTCATAGTATGGGGCGTTAGTTTATTTTATTTTGATATTTTTATATCACATATCGTAAGTAAAAATGTATAAGAATTTTTAAATATGTAGTGGGTACATAAAAGATGAGATAAGAAATAGAGATAGATAGATGGATAGAGAGAGAGAGAGAGAGAGAGAGAGAGAGAGAGAGAGAGAGAGGGGGAACTTTTGTGGCCATTTTTAGTAACGGGAACTCGGCTGGCAAAGGATTGCGGGCGTCGGCCGTCGATTGCGTGACAAGATGACAGCATGAGATATGACAGCTGGCTGCACTTGATGACACACACACTCTTAAAAGCACACACGCACACACACACACTTGCAGCTAGCGGCAGCTAGAGCTGACGCTGCTTTTGTGGACGGCGACTGGCGACTACGTGACTGGGAATCTGTGGGAGCTTTAAATCTGTTGTTTGCTCATGGCCAACTTGAACAAAACTCTCAACAATGCATCGAAAAAGAGGGAAACAGGACCAAAGAACCACTGAGCAGTAAAAATAGAATATACCCACCAACAAAAAAATGTATATAACGTGGCTAATCCTCGACAGCTTTTGGCCACATGCAGCGCCCAACCGCCGGGAGGCGCCAGTCTTGCACTTTGAACTTAAGCCAATGACAGGCAGCATAATAATAACGACCCTGACATGTGCCGACAAGTGCTCTGCTCTTGCCGCAAACAAGTTAATAGATTACTGTACTACAAATGGGTGAACTGAGTGCGGATAAAGCGCAGGTGGAAGATCTTTTGGAGCTTTTACTCACACAACTTTCATCTGGAAACTCTTTAGGGCTTGATACAAGTCCCCGTTGCGTTTACAATATACAGCTTTGAAGAATCCCAAAATACACAGTTTTGACAATAAACCGAATCAAGTCTGTTGGTAACAGAATACCTACATTTTTGAATCGGCTGCTCAAGTAACCCTCGTTCACAAATCAAAAACGTGAACCGAATTTATCTTTGGGTTCGCAGACATACAGTACATTAATAATTTTCAAAATTTTCAATTTACTGAACTCGCATGTAATTTAAATCAGTTGACAAAAATTCGTATCGAACGGTAAAATAGTATTATATTGGTTCTAGTTCTAAGAAGCAATTTAAAAGTACAATAAGCAATATTCATGAAAAACAATTGCATTCAATGCCACAATAATAATACAAGTACTTTTCTGTAAAACTGCAACATCATTTCTTTCACTGGAATTATTTTGTACATTATTTTGGGAAAATAATTCGTTATTATCCTTTGCTCATTATTCTTGATTCAAAGAATTTGTATAATACTTAGAAAGAAGTGGGGCCACCTAACTACGCGTTATCCTTATATTTAGAAATAGAAACATTTTAACCCCCTTGCATTCACACATACATATACAAATTTACACATCCACACCCACACACATACACAAATGCATGCCACTTCCACCTCACTCAGGAGCTGCGCTTGGCCTTGATTTTCTTCTATACTAAAAGTATGATCATTATAAACCAGGATTTAATGTACACTAAAAATTTTGTGCAATTCAATTCGAAAATCTGTAGTATTTGATTTGTGTTTTTATTGATATATGTGGGTGTGATAGGGTGGAGGTATCAAAAATCCATTGCCACTAAGTACCTCTAGCTCTTATAATCCCTGAGATTTGGTGACAAAATCAAAGGTTAAAATCGATTTTTATCTATATTAATGGAACAAGATATCGAACAAAAATTGTAAACTTGTTGGATAGGAGAGTCTAAAGTCGAAAAATGTAGGTATATAGCTTTTGTAGTTTGCGAGATCGCTGTGTTTATACAGATGGTCGGACGGACTTGGACTCTGACTAAGACTCAAGACACAAAACGATTTTTGTGTATAAAAAAAAATGTTTACCTTTGAACGAGTTTTATTCGTTTAAAAAGAAAATTAGGTGTAGTTGACATTAGATTTGACATGAAGTTGCGGTAATAAAGCAAGTGGCAATTTTTGCAGTTATAAATAAAGATTTAAATGGCATTTAATTTAAATATAGCTACCATATTGTAGATGCATAAATTTACAAAAGCCTTTTACAAATTCAACAAACAGGCCCGGTCAATACTTCTTTCACAACGGCCTGTATTACTTACATGCAATTTAGTTATCATTTTACCAGCACATTTTGCCATTGCCCACAACAAGAACAATACAAAGGCTGGTCGCTTTGCCGGAGCTTGTCGGCGTACAACATGGCGTATGCGGAATGCGTCGACGACATCGATTCGGTTGGCCCAGTTAGGCAAATTTACGGCTTGCACCGTTTGTGGTTGGTGTGTGTGTGTGTGAGCTGATTGATGACGCCAGCCCAACACACAGACACACAGACACACACACACACGCACACACACACAATGTGTGTGGTACATTAAAAGTGCTTTTATTGCAAATTAATTGCTTTCAAGTGCATTTTGAGGCCAGTTCGCCCATAAAGACACACACTTACGCACACAGTTACACCTGACACCTACACTTTGAGTGTGCCACGCCCACTGCGTGTAGATCGTATGACACGCCCGTGGTCACTCGGCTATTGACGTTTCTCATGTTACCGAAGAACTTTTGGGTACAGTGTTCACACACACACACACACACACCCCGTTTAGAAAGCACTTTAATTAATTTTCGTTTTCAGTTTTTAGCTTCGGTTACAATTTTGCGCTTTGCGTGTCATTAAGCCTGCAATTTAATTTGCAATTACTGAAATTATGCTGACAAGGAGACAACGCCCCGCATTTAAATTATATTACACTCGGCAACGGAATGCAAATGCAAACGGCGAGCGATAATTGAAATTGGCACAGCGGACGCGGGAGATGAGCCCAGAGAGATGGGCCTCAGTGAGCTTTGGTCTGTGGCCTCAACCGGACGAATCTCGAGTGCGACCGCAACGGGCAACAGGCAGCAGTCACAGGCCATGGCGTGTGGCGTGTGGCATGTGGCATGTGGCATGGGGCATGGGGCAGCTGTTGTTCAAACTATAAACTCACACGCCTCAATGGGCCGAAAACTTTTGTTGCCTGTAAACACCTGGAGACCCCCATCACCCAGTTCAGCGGTTTTTACTTCTTCTTTGTCACATGTGCGAGTGTGTGTGTGTGTGTGTGTGTGTGTGTGTGTGTGTGTGTGTGTGTGGAGGTGTATCTTTAATTAGTTGCTAACTCCTTGCTGATGGCCCTCTAATTGCCAACTTGACGTGCCTTTAGAAAAGTTGGCCCAACTGTTGCGAAAATTGATATGTAAGCGTCGCGCTCAAGTTATCCGGCGAGAATCGTGAACAATCTGGGTCCAATTACACGCAAAAGTAAATCAAGCCAAACCGGACATATGCCCGCAGATCTCCAATTAAGCAACTTTCGTTTGATTTCATTTACGCACGACTTAACATGTTTTTCTAAAATTGAGAAAGTGCGACAAGACGGACTAAGCACGCGTTTAAACACAGCTCAAGACTAGCACAAACAGGACTCACGACAGGACAGGACTCCATATGCCTAACACGACCCCGATACGAATTTTACACAAAGCCATCCGGGTGTAATATAAATTTACATGACTTAACAATACCCCAAATACATCTTAAATAAAGTAAAATGACGGAACAAACCTCAACATATCCTTAAAACGATCTCAACACAATTCAAGACTACAAAATATAACTAACCAGACACAAAGCCATATGACCCCAAAATAGATCAGAAACGACTCAAAAATTACCACATTTAGTATTTAAATATTAAAATAAAATAAATAATTTGTAAAATAAAATAATTTGTATATAAACCATTGCGACCGTAGATGTCTGCAACTATTGCATCGTGTTCGCATTATCTGCATCCTTAGCATCCTTGCATCCTTATCCGATATTTGTGCCAGTTAATGGACAGTTTATGGCACACACTCAAGGTGGCTTAAACTGCAGTCATAAAATGCCAAATCGATGGCGATAAGAACTTGATAGTCTTCGTAACACTTTGGGCTGTTTTATGAAAACGCTTTCAACTGAACTTTCCAACTGCCATAAAAATAGTTAAAGCCAAATACGAAATCTATAACAAATTCTTAGCTCGTATTCCCGTCGTTTATCGTATTAGCATATTTGAGTTGCATGTTTCGTGGCAAGAAACAAAAGTTGCAGATATGTAGAGAAAGTGAGAGGCAGATATTGTGGGTGGGAGAAATCGCCGACTTATAGCCCGCTTGGCAGCCATTTTGGCTCTGCAAATACTTTCGTGTAAAACGGTACAAGTTGTGGGCGCACACATGCCACGCCCATTGCAAGACGGGCAGAGCAAGCCATGAAATAAAAAATGCTTATCTCGTAACATTTAAGTTGAAATACAATTCGACTAATGCAATTGGCACACGTGCCAGGCTCAGGCCGTAGACCCAACTTTTTATATATGTATGTATATATGTACTTGCACGTACATATATATATATGTATGTAAGCCGAATAACTGTTTTTACTTTTTGATTAACATGCGATGCCTGATGTTTTTGCAGCAGCTTAGCAGCTGAAAGCGCTTTTATGGGCCAACTTCAATTTGGCTAAGCCACTCAGAATTTTTTATACATACATTCAAAAATATATATGGTATATCTACGGCTTGTTTTTTGTTTCTTTGAGCTGCCCCACGAAGAGTAATGAAAATTAATAGCTAATCTCGGTTGGCCAATAATACAGCTGTTGAAAATTTGCCAGTTTGCTTTTCCATGGTTGCCAACTTGTCCGTAAGTCGGTCGAACGGAAGCGCAAAAGTTGCAGCTTCTTAAGCTGAACAAGTGAGAAGGCTCTAGTCGGGGCCGCCCGACTAGGAGATACCCTGAACCCTGCGATCTGGTTCTATAAACATTTCAGCTCGTTTACACATACA
>SCDY01002204.1:0-16174 GCA_004143825.1 Drosophila micromelanica | reverse complement strand
AAAAATTAACTGTCAACGTTCTGTCCAAAAATTTAATTATTGCCCATTAAAGGGCAGATTTTAAATAAAGCATACATTTGACTTATAAAAAAAAAAAAATTTTACAGATCGATAAGAACCCGTTTATTTATAGTTCAATTTCCATCTGGATGAATCGCTTGTTGATCTTGGCCAGCGCACTGGCAAAAGTGCAACTCCTGGAAAGCATCGTTGCTGTCTTCTGCTTTAACTTATATATCTAATAGACAATCACCATGCATGCAACAGGACTCGCAGCACTTTTAGCACGTTTAAGCCGCAAACATATAGTCCCTTAAAGCGTTCTTTTAGCCGAAAATTTTGGGCATGAACTTGAATTCGTCTAAAACCGTCAAGAAGCAACTCGTTTCGAAGCAACTATTATTTGCACCCAGCGTCAAATTTGTACGATCTGTTATTTAATGAAGCAAAGGGGACAGAAAGAACTTGGTGTTATTCCAAGTTCTCATTCATACTTATTTATATTCTTGTTCACAAAGTGTAAAAAGTGTATTTGGTTTGGGCAAAACAAACCTCAGATATGGTAGATAATTGATCAAATATTTAAATCTACGATCGTTAGTGAAGGTCACAAATAATCTTGGCAAAATTGTATACATCTATTTTGAAACTGAAATAGGTATATCTACCTTTAATAGACAAACGTTGATAGATCGATTTTAGGTCTGTCAAATTGGAAAAGTACGTATTTGAAGTTTCACATTTGAACCAAAAGCTGCCTCTTGCCTCATTTATGCTGATGCAAAATCTTTTTGCTGCAGGCCTATCAAATTTCATTTTGGGTGTCATCTTGTATTGTGTGTCTTCTCTGTGTCGTCAGATGAGGTGCATTTTCGATTGCTCCATGACACGATTTGAGATGTGTTTTGCATGCAAGAAAGTAAACTAACTGTTTTTGGTCTGGCCAATTTCCAATTTCCGTACGCATTTTGTTGCCATTTTCCATAAGCCGGTTGGCCACGTTTTGCGGGCGAATGGATGACAGTGTTGGATAACTGGCCCAAAAGTGAATGCTGCGCTGCAGCTTCGTTGGCCAGCTTTGTTAGCCAGGCAGGCGTATCATCGACGGAGAAGGTCATTTGTAACTTTAACTTAACAAATTTGAAAGCCGGCGTACGCGTATCAAGTGTGGGCTGGTTCTGGCGACGACCCTTTGGGTACGGCTTGTTCTCCTCTCTCAGCTTATGTATAAAATGGTCAATTGCTGTCAGTTTTGGCATCAGTAGCCCAACGTGCCCAGAGCAAGCAACGAGCAAGCGGCAGCTAAACAAATTCCAAACAGGCAAGGCAGACAACTAGGCGAATACTTCATACGTCACCAGCCATGAAACGGGTAAGTTCGAGGCTGTCCTGGCCATAAATCTTAGCCCTGTCGATTGCCTGCGGTGTCATGTAAAACGCATCTCACAACAGGCCGGCAATAAATCAGGATAATCAAAAATACAAACGATAGGACTCTCAAACATATTACAATGATTTGTACGAAAATAGAAAGGCCAACACAATGAATATGAACTTTTGATTCGCTTATAAATAACAAAGTTAGAATAGTTATAAGTTTAAAAGATTTTTACAAAAATCTGCGAAAAGTTAGCAATTTGATCAAAACTTTGTGTGCTTATACCTTCAATTTAATTTTTTGTTTGTTCCTTATTTTGTTCATAAAAAATTAGCATCTTTAAAATAATGATTTTACAATAATTAGGAAAAAGTTAAAAATTGCTTTACAACTTAGATTGTTCATATCTTTAATATAAGTAATTAGACAACACCAAAGTATAATAATAAGCCTTGATATGATAGAAATGTTAATTCAAATTCAGGAATATTAATATTCTTATAAAATATTCTGATAAAAATGGTATATAAACTGGTTAAAAGCTCGAGTAAGGTCTGAATCTGCAAATTTATAATATAAATTAGGATTCATCTTAAGCTTCACATCATAGTTTATATATCATTTTCCCAGATTCCAAGAGACAGAAGTACTTTCCAGTCTGTCAATCAGAATTGATGTGGGTGGGTTAATTGAGAGTGTGGGTCTCTGGGGCTTTAAAAAAGACTAAAATTTGCTTGCCAGTGCTAACTTAAAGCTCAACTTTTTTAGACCTTCATTTTGCTCTGTGTTTACCTGCTCACCCGCAATGTGGCCAATGCATCCTATCTGCGACCCATCGAACTTAGCCAATTGGCCAAGTCATCCAGTATCCAACAACAACAGCAGCAGCTGTTGCGTGGCGAACTGAACAATGATGACAGCAATCTGGATGAGGCCACGACCATTTTGCCCAGCTCCAGCGAGGATTATGACACCCGTCCGCAGTACACATTTGCCTACGATGTGCGCGACACGCTGACCGGCGATGAGAAGCGTCAGGAGGAGAAGCGCGATGGGGATTTGGTAAAGGGTCAGTATTCGCTGGTTGAGCCCGATGGAACGCGACGCATCGTCGACTACACGGCGGATGATGCCAGCGGCTTCAATGCCATCGTGTCCAAGCAGCGCCTGGACGAACGCCTCAGCACAGCGCAGTCAGCCTCGTCTTCGTCTTCGGCCTCAGGCACAGCCACATCCTCGCGCTACAACAGCATCGAGGAGCTGCAGTCACGTCTGACAGCCCAGGCGATTGCCGATGCCCAATCCCTGACCGATGCCCAGCAGCAGTCGCATTTGCAATTGGAGGCGCAGGCGCGTCGTGAATCCGAGAATCAGGCCCGCCTCCAGGCTCAACAGCTGATG
This sequence comes from Drosophila micromelanica, assembly GCA_004143825.1. Classification (NCBI taxonomy): domain Eukaryota; kingdom Metazoa; phylum Arthropoda; class Insecta; order Diptera; family Drosophilidae; genus Drosophila; species Drosophila micromelanica. Next base: position 13,395 of record SCDY01002204.1, on the reverse strand, counting down.
GAACAGTTCCAGCAGCAGGTGCAGCAAACGGCTCAGCTGCGTCAGCAGCAGGAACTCCAGCGCCAGCAACAGGAACAACAATTGCGTGATCTGCAGCGTCTACAGGAACAGCGATTGCAGGATCAGCGCCTGCAGGAGCAGCGTCTGCAGGAGCAACGCGAACGGGAACGTGATCAGGAGCGTCGCCAGCAGCGCACTCGGGAACAGGAACGTCGTCAGAACCAAGCTCAAGGCCAGCGTCTCCTCGAGCAGCAAACATTGCTGCTGCCCAACACAAATCAGCTGCTTGGTCAAAGTGTGCAGGCCAGCGTTGTCTCCCATCCGCCCACTTTGGTGGCCCGACTGCCCGCTCTGAATAGGGAACGCAATCTGGATGCCAGCTGGCGCCAGCTGAGCATCGAGCGCACCGCTCAGCCCCTGATCCTGACCCAACCGTCCAGTGCATCGGTGCAGGCACAGCTCATAGGTTCGCCCCTGCTGCTGGATTCTGCCAACCTGAATGGATTAATTACCACTAGGCTCAATGGGAACGCAGCACGCGCCGGCGCCGCCATCAGCTGGACGCAAGGACGTCGCTTGCTGGACAACGGACTGTGGCAGCTCGACCGTCTGGAGGACAACGAAAGCCGTCGCGAAGAGGAGCAGCGTCGTGAGAGCGAGGAACTGCGCTCCATTGCCACGGATCGTAGCAGTAATCGTCGTGCCCAGTGGTAAATTGTGGACCAATCCGAAGGCCATTTTCAATTTGAACTCAACGCTCGACCGACCTCAATAATCATCTGCAATGGACCCTGATTATGTCTAGAACTTAAGCACACAGTTTGTACTTTGTTTGTACTTTTGTATTAAGTCTTATTTGGGATATGGTTATTTCACTATTCGTCTTGCTTTTAGAAAAACCCAAACTAACCCATATCAAGCTCAAGCTCTGTCCCTAACTCTAGCCTCTAAGTTTTTATTGTGTTTTTTTTGTATAACTTTTGTAGTTAGTTCAATGGCATTATTAAACTTACAAAAAAAAACTAAAAACTGCAAGTAAACTGAATAAAGAAAACCAACGCACAGCGTGTGGATAATCAAAAAAGTGAATGGGAGACTTAATTAAATTCGGAGTGCAACAAGTGTCCTTATGACCAACTAGCCAGTTCACCGTAATCTCGGTTCGTGCACTTTGACACTTGGCCATGGCCAGCTGCACATGTCCAAAGCACACGTGTGCCATAAACCTGGAGCCAACTTTCTTTAGAGCAGCAACAATTTTTTTTTTAATAATAAACAGGTCTGGATTCTGCTTCACAGGACATACGCACAAGTGTTAACAAAGTTGTTGCTTCTCCAATCCCCACACTTACAAAATAAACTTGCACTTTGTGAGAGATGCGGAGGCGGACGAAGTTAAGCTGTTAACGGTATCGCTATAAAAACAATAAAAATTCTGTACAGGTGACAAGGGGGTTGCTTCAGAAATTTCTTTTAAAAAATTTTCATATTTTTTTATGTTAAAACTGAAAAATTAGTCTCATATATGCGTGAATAACAAGTCATTTAAGCAATTGAACAACGAGGGTGCAAATAATAGTTTAGATTAAGTTTTAATATCTGAATTATTTAATTGATTTTAATAATATTATTTATAGCTATAAATAAAAACACAGATCTTGTTAAAGTAATTTTAAAGTTGAAAGTTAAAAAAGTTTAAAGTTAAAGTAAAATTAATTAACATAACGTATTCGATTGAAACTTATCAAGCAGCCCGTGGTTTTTTTATTGCAAATAAACAGTTTCATGTTTCACCTGAGCGCAAAGCTTGAGAGATTGTGGAACTTGCAACATGGTTGGCAGCCCACATAAAAGCCGCAACGCAATATTTAATAATAAAAAAAAATGCCACATAACTGTTTGTAAAGGTGCTTTTAAGCCATCGCTCGTTTAAGGCAACAAGCGCTTCGTAGCCAAAAGTAGCTCAGAGCAGATCAGACACAAAGTTTGACTTATAAAGCGTTTAGTAACATTGGAGAAATCACATGGCAACAAAATCAAGCAAAGCAAAGCAAAATTTTGCTATTTGCGAATAAAAATTTAATTAAATTGGTAGTATAAAAATATATATATTTTTTTTTTAAATTATTGTAACTGACAAATTTGTTCGTTTTATATTTTTTGCTTTATATTTTTTACAAACATGTTGAAATTTATGAACGACAGCTCTTAGCTGTTTGGGTATCTTCTAATCAGTCACTGCAGACTAGAATAGACTTATTCTTAGAGCACCTGGTCAAGTATTTATGAGGGCTTAAGCACTTAAAGGTCTATTTTACCAATTTATTTTACTTTTACTTTCTTTCTTTTCTTTCTTTACTTTACTTTTTTACTTTCTGCCGCTCAAGACAAAATAATAAATTTGTATAGAGAAAGTTGAGTTTATTGTATTTTTTATGATTGAAAAATTTTAGACTCGAAATTCGGTTTATAATCATAGATGTCTTTGACATATCTATAACTATTTTGCTAAGTTGTTGTGTATTACAAAAATATACTACATAATATTTCAAACGAGAAGATGTTTAAGTTTATACTACGACCTCTTCCAGTGCGTTTGCTAAGCGACAAAGCCAAAAGAACCTCGAACTTAAGCAGTAAGTTCTCAAATACTCCACGACCGCCCAAGGATCCACCCGATGAGGGCTATTCGCCGGAACATGTAAATCATGGGGACATTGAAATCGCTGATTTTATAAGACCCGAAGCCTATCGGCGATTCAGTGGACCTGATGAACGCCTTGGTCCTGGGGCGGGCAAGAACAAGGAATACAAGAACGGCCAATACTTTGGCTACCATCGCTTCAGCTTTGTGGAGCTGCAGAACCAAGCCTTGGAGCTGAGAGATGAGCGTCGCGTTAGTGGAGGCGTTCCGGTTGTAACGGATATGGACGAACAGGACGAATGCGCCGATATCAGTTTGGAGGCAATGAAGGCGCAGGAGGCGGAAAATGATTTGCAGCTCGCTGTCCAGGCCAAAAATATTGAAGAAGCAAAGCTAAAAAAGATATGTGATGCGTTGGAAAATACGCAGAAGAAGATGGCCAAATTACAGTTGGGCAAACAAGTGGATGCGGCGGATACAAAAGATTGCAGCAAAGAGTCAGTTAATGAAGTGAAAAGGACACTCGATAAGAAAGTCACAGAGGGGTTGATCGATTGTAAAGATAAACAGACCAAGGCATTGGATAAGGACGACCCAAAGAAGGATCAGAAGTTGGCCGTGAGCAAGGAAATGGTCAAAGAAGCGACAGAAAAAGCTGTGAATAAAGATAGACCGCAAGAGAAAAGTAAAGCATCAGAGAACAAGTGCAGGAATCTTAAAGAAACCATAGATCAATTTATAAAGCGTAAGGAAAAAGAAACTACCAAAAATTTGAAGGAATATGAAGTTGATGATGAAAAGAAAGGGGCGAAGAAATCGTACGATGCCAAAATGGAAGAAATGTGCGCGAAGCTAAATAAAAAGAACAAAAAATGTGTGAAGGGCGATGAAAAGAAGGCTGACAAAAAGCCGACAGACTGTGAAACGGATAAAGATAAAAAGTGAAAAAAAATCAAAATAAGATAATATATACATAATATAAATGAAATTAATAATAATATAATATATATAATAAAGCGGACAAAAAAGAACACAAATCTAGCGAAGACAGGAACACTCACCAACAATGACTCCCAAACTGTGTGCGTGTCTTTGCTGTGCACGCTTAGCCGCGACACGAACCCATATTAGTCAAGCAGTTGCTCTCAAACAGTGCAGCGGCAATCACTTTGTTTTCGGTTTGGCCTTTGTTTTCTCTTTGTTTTGTGTTTCCAAGTCTTGAGTTGCAATTTGAATTGTTAATAAATTCATAGTAGAAATTCGCATTTAATTAACTGATTGGGCTCTGCAACGCCATAACGGAAACCAGTGACGGGGTTGCTGCACAATTTCAGGGACAACCTGGGTCCGATGTATACAGATTATATAGGCATCGGCATGAGCGCATGTATCTATAGGGTGTACTGAGGTCATTATCTCGTCATTCGTTTCACATGCAACGAGTTTCAAAAGCTCTGTGAGCCGACAGCGAGATTCATCACGTGATTTCACATTAGTATGTTTAAAACTATTGTTAGATGAATGGCTAAGCAGTGAAAGATTTAAATTAAGCAACTTTTGAATTGAAATCTTTTGCATGCTAAATTTATTGATTAACATTTCATAAATAAGATTAGGTTAAGATTAAGTACAATAATAACAAAGTTTATGGCTAGCAGGATGTATTTTCGATTGCGTGTTTGCATGTAAAAAATAATAATAATATATTGCTAGTATATATATATATATATATATAGAAAATTGATCCATAGCCGAATAATCAGTTATAACGGAAGTTTCTCCTGCCTGCAATATTAATATTTAACAACACAATATAAATGGAAAACGAGAACGGCACAGTAGGGTAAAGCCGACTATGCAATACGCGTTCACAGTCGAATAAAGTTATTATTAATATTTAGTAAAATATTTTTCTTTTTTTTTGTAATTTGTGGCGCGTGCGTTGAAGGACCGAAGTTTTTTAACTTGAGAGGAAAACATCAAAAAAACACTATGTCAAATTTGTTAACTTTGCCTCTATAATTGTGGCAGATATTTTCGCTCTAAGCTATATAGACTTTATTGTTTTGCCATGTGCACAGCGGGCGTATTCAAACAATATTTGCGTGATCTCTTGAAAGGCTCATCAGTAATATTTCCAATAAATTTATGTATCTTGTTTAAAAACTGAGGAAGTTACGACGTTATTAAAATATCTAAATACTATTTGAAAATCGATTTATCTCTATTATTTAAATATATAAATTTCAGAATATTATATAAGATATTATTTGTATAATAGGGTACATCATTGGCACTCCGAAGATTGTTCCTTCTCATTTTCTTGCCGTCTTTCCTCTCTGATTCAGAAGCTTACATCTTGGGCAGCCCAGGCTAAGTGCATGAGGCGCTCAGTTGGCCAATAAGACGCGCCTTGTTTTGAAGGCATTTAGCTGAAAATTGCAGCTAAAATATTTGCATAGTTGCGGCCACAGTCAGAGTCAAAGTCGCGGCCGTTGCCAATGCAGATCTTGGCCAGCTGCATTAATGCGTCTAAAATGTAAACTCTAAATGTTTACTCACAGTCCATAAATGTTGCGCTCTCTCGCTAGCTCTCGCTCTCTCTCTCTCTCTCTCTCTCTCTCTCTCTTTGCTTTGCCGGCATGTAAATGCCTCCAATTTTGGGCCTAACGACAACTTGTCGCTTGTCCTGGCCTATACAGGTCTTCAGTTTCATTGTTGTTCTTGCTGTTCTGCCTCATCATCATTTGCAAAAGTTGAACTGCTGGCGGCAGGTTTCCCAGCACTAGCAGCAGCAGCTGCTGCTGCCACACTTGGCATCAACTGCAACTACTTGAGCATCAGCATCACAAATAGTTTAGCTGCGCTTTATTTGTGCAGCTTTTAGATGCGCCTAAGTATTCTTTTTTGTTTTTGTTTGCCGCCTCGTAATCGCAGCTCATAGATCAAAAACGAAGCGTGCCTATCCTCATGCCCTCTCTCTCTCCATCTCTCTATCTGTTACCCTCTCCTTGACTTTGCTATAATTTCCATAATTTAGCTAAGAAGTCAGTTTCCGACCCCTTCGGAACTGTGTGAACTGTTGCAGTTCTCATGGCGAATGGCGCCGCATTCCAGCCAGGAAAATTCAACGCACAGCTGCGTCTACAACAAAAAAAAATTAAAAGAAAAAACGCAAAAACAAAAAAAAAGCCACCCACGCAAATCGTTCAACGGTCAAGCCAAGTTTTTGCACAAATCTAGAGCTTCATTTCAATTGCCGCAATTCCCACAGAATTGAGTGCAGTTTTTTGGCTTGGATGCAAATTTTTGGTTGGTCGAGAAATGGCTCATTGGCCATTCAAATTAGCCAACTCATTTTCGCCATGATTGGATGTAATTTTCTAGCACATTGTTTTAGCAACAACAAAGGGCAATTCGACTAGTCAGCATTTAATAGCCTTAAACAGGGTAACACAATTGGCCGCCATGTTTTTGTCTCTAATTCAGGAACGTTTATATAAGTAATTGACAGGGAAATCGGACAATTCTTGTATTACGTTAAACTATGAACATTTTTTTTGCATGCCACTAAGTTTCAGTTGCATATTTGAAATTCTTTTATAGTTTTAATTTGGATAAATAATTTCGTTAGTTATTATTATGTTATTGGTTATATATATAAAAATATTTTTAAATACTATATTATTGTTAAAAACTTGGTTAGTTATTTTTAAAATATAAACTAGAGCCATTTACTGTTTGCTGTATACTGAGATTGATATATTTTATATTCTATTAATTCTATTTAATGATTTTTTTTTCATTTATTTACTTTGTTGTTTATTTAAGCCATAACATTTATATGACTCTGTCAAATTAGGCCATTGATTTTATTATATGCAATAATTCTTAATTCATACCTTTGATAAAATAAATGATTAATTCCATTTTCTGTCAGAGAAACTGTAGACACATTTTCTTCTACATTTGATTTTTAACGAAAGTCAAATTGTCTATTTGCTTTACTAAAATATGATTATAATAAACTTGTTTCTAAGAAGCTAAACATATTATATTATGTAAATGCTAATTGGAATATAAGATCTCTTTGTGTAGCCAATTGTTGGTGGGTTAATTGCAATCAGCTGGCAAACAGGAAACACTGCAGTACCTGCACTTCCGAGTGCAGCCAGGTGGAACGTGGTGGTCTCCGGAGTTGCTGCTGTTGCTGCTGGTCAAGTGCAGAGCTCTTGTCATCGAAGAGCTCGTGCAGGAATTTTTCCTGCATTCGTGAGGCGTCTGTAAAAGTTTGCAACGAAATTTATGCATGAAATCATTGAAGCATTCAGTAGACAACTAGTCGCAAGAACCGTAGACACTAAAAACACCCTAGAACGTGGCCCTGCTGCGGTTACAACCAGAGGAGAAACTGGACAACTGGGCACCCGGGGTTCTCCCATGATACTCTGTCTTACACATGCGGGCATTTTAGTAATGTGTCGTAATTTGTTGGTCGCTCGCCAACTTGTTGACGAACTGCGCGTCTTTGAGTTGGCATACTTAGTACAAAAGGAAAAAAGTTAATTATCTTTTTTTTCTTCGCTCTCCGCCGGTTTTTTCTCTTTATTTCAGTTTTTTTTTGTAACAGTCCAACCGCTCCATTGGGCTATTATCCATGGTTCAGGCCTAGCTGTGGTACTTTTGTGTTCTTTTCTCACTCCAAGCGCTTGTCGCTGCCTTTTTTGTTGCTGTTGTTGTTGCCACCGTTGCCATCCGCTCGCTTTGCTTGAAGGTTCATTGAACTGTTAATTGTAGCAATGCCTCTGTCCAACTGCGGCCAGTGTGAAAGGTGATTTTTCAAGGCTGCCACGTCCGGCGCTCCGAGGTTCCCAAGACCTCGGCAAATGCTGTAATATTCTCTAAGATTTCAAACTTTTATTATTATCAGTTTTTTTATCTATTGGCTCTTTTGAAAGTTTTTTTCTTTAATTTCGTACAATCGATATTTATGAATTAGATTGTTGAGCTTAGGTGCTAATGGGTTTGGGCAACAAAAACAATATTTCATTTCCCACAATTGTTGCGCTGCGCTATCACGACAAAACCGTTAACCAATTCAATGCAGCTTAAGCCTGAATTAAAAAAAAAAACGTATTTTTTCTATGTCACGCACGAAATAAAAAAGTGTAAACCCGATTACAGTTTTTTTTCCCTTTTTTTTAACGGCACAATTAACACAATTTAAAAGCATGTCTAGAATACTGAGAATAGTCTCCGCATGTTTTATCCCGCACCATAGATGCCACTAAGAGATCACGGGCGTGTTAAAAACCCCGTGAATTCTTCCAGTGCCATTAACTGTGCCGAGATGCAGAACACAAAACACTAAGCAAAACTAACTTACCCGCCAGAACTTTTTTCTAAATATTCTAAAAATAATTAAGCAAACAAAATATGTATATTAACTTGTTTGGTGAACTAGGACTTAGAATAGCATGGACTTACAGTTGCATCTGTTTTGTTAGATGCAAGCATCTATCCCACGTTGCGACTGCTAACCGTTCACCTGTGCCACCGTCAGTCTGATAAAGCCACGTTGTTTTAATCTATCCCACGATTTAATCAAAAACGCAAATTTTTTTCGTTTGCTTTGCGCAGCTCGCGGAAGTTGTTGATTTCCATTGAAGGCTGGAAAGGGGGGCAACATGCGTGGGAAATACAAGTTCCCACCTAGGCATCGCATGTTTGTCTGTAAGTATCCACGTTGCCAAAGCTGGAGTTTGAGGCGTCTGGGCCGCTGCGGTTGGCCGCATAATTCGCCTGTGAAAATCATTTTGCGGCTTTGCCCGCTGCGTGCTGCATAAAATTACAATTCAATTTGGCTTAAAAAGAAAGAAAATTTATGATGAATTCAAAAACAAAAATAAAAAAGAAAAGGAAGCCAAGAGCCCAATTAAAAAGATTACAATGCTTGGGTAGATAAACTAGGTAAACTAATTAAGAATCGCACTTAAAGTGCACACAAATGTGAAGAGAAATAGCGGAAAATAGGCAGCCGCCCATTGGGGCTAAGTGGCTGTGAGCGTCGTTTGAGGCGGGCAAATTGAGTTACTGCAACCAAATTGTAACATCGAAAATTGCTTTAGCGAAATCGAATTACAAATGACCTGTGGCCTCTGACTTCTCGTCTCTCTGGGAAAACGTCGCCTCAAATTAGTCACGAAGAAAGCGACTAGCGACTAGCGACGAGCGATGGCCAAATGGTAATCAAGTTTGTTGCCTAAGTCTTTCGTTTCGGGTTAATTTCGTTGTGGGCAACTTATGCAACAAAAAAAAAAAGAGTCGGAATGCCGAATGCTGCTCCATTTCATGTAATTGCCACTTCGTTGTTTGTGCACGCCGCTTATCAGGCAACGGTAAATCAGTACGTCAGTCAATCAGTTAGGTAGCCAGCCCCATAGACATGCCGAGCATGCGCCGCGAGGCGACAGCCATCAATCAATAAGCGCCGCAATCAAAGCACCAGCACCAAGCGAATAAATAAAACTCAAAATAACAACAACAACAACAAAAATAAACAACTCAAACAACAACAGTTAAAAATCAACAGCTGCTGTTTGGGGCCAGCCTGCAACGTAATCGCGTGTCTCTGTCAATGTGCCCCCTCGCTCGGGATTTGCCGCCAGCAGCGCGATCTCAACATGATTTTTAACGACAAATTTACGCGCTTAATCTCTGGCCCCGGCAATAATCATCGTCAGCAAAACCGACAACAAAATATGCAAATGTGAGCGGTGTCTGCTTTTACATATCTCCCCTTGTCCCTGTCCACGGCACTCCTTGGCAACCACATCTTGTCTCTGGTTTTTTTTCGCATCCACGCGCATCTCAACGCATCATTAGCGCCAACACTTGATGTTGTATTCCGACTTCTCGAGCCTCTCTTTAATGTTTAAGTGCGTTTTTCATTAATTGAAATGGTCAATTTGTTGCCAGCCAAAGATAAGAGTCATTTGTAGACCGCTGCCTCTTATTAATACATACTAAGTTGACCAGTTCTCTCCCTCTCTCTCTCTTACTCTTTCTCGATCTGTCCAGTTGTCTAAGCTACCCAGTTGCCCTACATGGCCAGCACTTCACTGGCTGTCGCCGTTCAACTGGCGCCAGTTGCTGTTCGAAGTTCTGCAGCTGCCTCAACACACTCATTCATCACGGCCGAGCAAAGCATCAACGACAAACCCATAAATATTAATAGAAGTGCTTCGGGGCAAGCTCATAGCTATTAACGAATATAATATACACTGAAATCAATGTCGATTCTATCATATAAAAACCACCGCTACACAATCTAACAATCTAGTGGCGAAAGCATATTCAAGCACCAACATTTCTGAAGTCAGAAAATTTTAATGTTAAAAAATTCCAAATCAAAATAAATTATAAAGAAACTAATTGGGTTTTTGAAATAATAATAATAATAATAAATCTATCCAATTTTGTGATATCCTTTTCTTCCAGTTTAAACCATACCAAACGAAAGGTATATAGATTTATATATGGGTTGATATATGTATTGATATGATATATTATATATTGATTGAGTAGTATATCGCGGACTACCACCGACAATGATATTAAATATTATTCATTTTACTATTATAAATTCATATGTTATACAATTTATACCTTGTACCCATTTGAAATGGATAGAAAAATAAATGTATTAGTGTTTATAATATCAGCATTTTTTAAAGATATAAAATTTTTTCTTATATTTATTTGTATTTTTTTGTATTTTTTGTATTTTTTTAATTTTTAGAAAATGTTTATTTCGTCTCAATATATATTATATATTTTCTTTGAAAGTTAAAGTTACCCGTCGGAGAAGAGTACATAAAAAAAGAAAAAAAGAGGAAAGAATCTAGTCATAGTCTCGAGCATGTCATAGAGAAGAAACTGAACGGTAAGCGGCGGAAATTCGTTTTTCAAACATGCTGCGTTCGTATTTGGCCAAAGGTAACAGTAACAAACTGTTTATCGTTTATCTAGCGGCCTTTTTAAGCAAATTGCAGTCAAATGCCGCTCGAAATCGGAGCCACTTCTAATTGTCCGCAATGACAATGCAAACAGAGTTGCGACTGAAGAGAGAGAAGAAGAACTGATTGAAGAGACGATTGAAGACCCCTTACGCAGCCTTAACGGTAAGCACACGCGCTGCCCGATTTGAAGCAACATGCCTCAAATGTATTTGCGAGACAATCCACAATCCACAAGCAACAACAACAACAACAACAACAACAACAACAACAGCAACAGCAACAATAACAATAACGAGGCTACCACGCTGGACTTGGAGCCAATTGGCATTTCAATCACGCATCAATCTGGCACGTTTTTATGATGCAGATCACAGGCAGCAAAACCAGTAACAGCAACATCAAAATGTTGAGTATGACGAACTGAATACAGCACGCGGCAGCTGAATAAATGCAGCTGCAATCGCTTGCCCCATCCCGCCGCCTGCCCCTTGCGTTATCCGAGTCCGATTTCTGATTCCTTGTTCGCAGGCCTTATGAAAATACAAATTTTTGTCGGTCGGTTATATTTTTCGTTACATTTCGTGGATTGTTATAAATTTCATTGATAATTGCCATATATTGATGGCATGATTATGTGCATGATTGTCTGATTGTTGTTGCACAGTCGTTGATGTTGTTGCTACGTGCGTGGCATATACACTGCACAACTTTTTTCCTCCTTTTTTATTTTTCCATCTCGTTTCTTTTTTTCATATTTTGCAAATTGTTTTCAACGAAAATTGCTGCACGCGTAGCGATATGTACATGAGTTTTTTGAGCACATATCTTATATAGGTCAGTTGCAAAGCTAAGATAAATTAATATTTAATTCTGATTTTCGGATAATCTCTCTTGCTGGATTATGTTAATTGGTGTTGTATAAGAATATAAGGAAAATTTTTAACTAAGTGATTCAAGTTAAGCTCAAATATAATTTAATTGCTCCACTGCTATAGAAAACAAAAAAAAAACTATTAAAAGTTTTCAAACCTTTTATTTTGATATTTATCTCTTTAAGCTTTAACAATTGCAAATTCGTGACGAATCTTTTCGCTAAAATCATTGACCACATATATGTTGGCTATATCTCTCAATCATAAATTAAGCAACTGAAAGCAACAAATGTCAACGACTTGTGTCATTTTGGGCCAGATCAGTATAGAAAGTCGCTGTCCAAAATAGCCTAATACGAGTACTCATAGCCAAAGTGTAATGCTTTTGACCAGGGCTAAAGCACAAAGCCAAGACAAACAAGCGCTCAATATGCAAATGGCTTTCACATGGCAAGCAGCTAACTCAAAGTTGGTCAACGAGTCTTACGCGGCGGATGCCGCGACTGCCTTTGTTGGCATTTAAGCCCGGCTAAGCCTGGCTTGCATGTGTTCTTATCATGGCATGTGCATAAGGCAGGCTATCAAAAATAATTGACAACTAAATGCGCATTGAAAATGTGTCGTGTGGCGTGAAAAAGACGCATTTAATGTGCCGCAGTTGTCATTTGACAAAATCGTTTGCCTCTGATAAGATACTCCAAAACGAGTTACATTTACAACGTGTTTTCTTTTTCTTTAAGTGTAGCGTGGGCTGTAGAGCTCCTTTTTTTTGTCTTCTTCTGTTTTGTCATGAGAGCGTGCGCCCACATCGAGTGCTTCAAGTTTGTTGGCAGAGTCTTTTGTTTCGCCCTCTGCCTGACTGCTTGACTGGCAACTGGCAACAATTGCGACGCATTTCGTTTTGGCCATGATTCATTGGCCAGTGTAAGAGCTAGAGCTACTGAGCTGAGCTGAGCGACTGGCACGACCACCGCAATTACATCCGGTAATTTAATGTAATTTTATATTTCATTTCAATCACATGCGATATCTGGCCCCGCTTTCAACTCTAGACTTGTTATCATTTCAGCTGAAAAAAAAACTATATACATATGGCCATGACAATCTCCTCTTTCTCTCTAGAGCTGTTAGACTACTTCCCCAAGTCAGTTGTTTATTTTCTTGTTGTTGCCTGCTTTATGTTCAATTAAAGTTTTATTGCGAATATTCATTAATTTTGATTTTTTTCAGCGGCCCTTTTGATATCTGGCCAAACAAAATGATTGATTACTTAATTTTCCTGTCCAAAAATTGTTCAGAAACTGTTGTTGTTATCTTAAAATTTGTCATGTGTGATGAGAGATGTTCCAAAACTCGGCACTACGGGCATTCCAAAAAAGCAACACAAAGAATAGGCTTTGTTAGCAGCTTAAGCGTATATATAGAAGATTCTTTACATTCTGGGACTGAGCCTGTTTCTATGATTAATTGCTTAGACTTCCAAACAATAGCTAAAAATCTATTTTTTTTTTTTGTTTTAACAAACCGTTCTTTTCGTCTTTTAAATATTTCATTAATTAGAATTTTTGGTTTTTTGTGAGACCATTAAACTGGCTCGACTAGACTTGCGGCCAACAAAATGGCCCAAAGATTAATAAGCGGCAATTAACGAAACCAAACAAAATATATGAAGAGAGAGAGAGAAAAGCGAATGGAATCCAAACTTTTGACAGAAAACTGTTAGAAAGAGGCGTTGCTCAATTGTTTAAAAACGCATTTGTGTTTTTTATACCCTGAACCCATTGAAAATGGGTAAAACAGGGTATTATGGTTTTGTTGAAATGTATGTAACAGGCAGAAGGAGGCATCTCCGACCCCA